>NW_022639132.1:104913-119021 GCF_010993605.1 Petromyzon marinus | reverse complement strand
ACACAGTGATGACACAGTGATGACACTGACACAGTGATGTCACTGACACAGTGATGACACAGTGATGACACTGACACAGTGATGACACAGTGATGACACAGTGATGTCACTGACACAGTGATGACACAGTGATGACACAGTGATGACACTGACACAGTGATGACACTGACACAGTGATGACACAGTGATGACACAGTGATGTCACTGACACAGTGATGACACAGTGATGACACTGACACAGTGATGACACAGTGATGACACAGTGATGACACTGACACAGTGATGTCACTGTGATGACACAGTGATGACACTGACACAGTGATGTCACTGTGATGACACAGTGATGACACTGACACAGTGATGACACTGACACAGTGATGACACAGTGATGACACTGACACAGTGATGACACTGACACAGTGATGACACAGTGATGATACAGTGATGTCACTGACACTTTGATGACACAGTGATTACACTGACACAGTGATGACACAGTGATGACACAGTGATGTCACTGACACTTTGATGACACAGTGATGACACTGACACAGTGATGACACAGTGATGACACAGTGATGTCACTGACACTTTGATGACACAGTGATGACACTGACACAGTGATGACACAGTGATGACACAGTGACACAGTGATGTCACTGACACTTTGATGACACAGTGATGACACAGTGACACAGTGATGACACACACAGTGACACAGTGATGATACTCACACAGTGATGACACACACAGACAGTGACACACACAGTGATGATACTCACAGTGATGATACACACAGTGATGATACACACAGTGATGATACACATAGTGATGATACACACAGTGATGATACACACAGTGATGATACTCACAGTGATGATACACATAGTGATGATACTCACAGTGATGACACACACAGTGATGATACACACAGTGATGACACACACAGTGATGACACACACAGTGATGATACACACAGTGATGATACTCACAGTGATGATACTCACAGTGATGATACACACAGTGATGACACACACAGTGATGATACACACAGTGATGATACACACAGTGATGATACTCACACAGTGATGATACACACAGTGATGATACTCACAGTGATGATACACACAGTGATGATACACACAGTGATGATACACATAGTGATGATACACACAGTGATGATACTCACAGTGATGATACACACACAGTGATGACACACACAGTGATGATACTCACAGTGATGATACACACAGTGATGATACACACAGTGATGACACACACAGTGATGACACACACAGTGATGATACTCACACACACACAGTGATGATACACACAGTGATGATACACACAGTGATGATACTCACAGTGATGATACTCACAGTGATGATACTCACAGTGATGATACACCTAGTGATGACACACACAGTGATGATACTCACAGTGATGATACTCACACAGTGATGATACACACAGTGATGATACACACAGTGATGATACTCACAGTGATGATACACACAGTGATGATACACACAGTGATGACACACACAGTGATGATACACACAGTGAAGATACACACAGTGATGATACTCATAGTGATGATACACAGTGATGATACTCACACACAGTGATGACACACACAGTGATGATACACACAGTGATGATACACACAGTGATGATACACACAGTGATGATACACATAGTGATGATACACACAGTGATGATACTCACACACAGTGATGATACTCACAGTGATGATACTCACAGTGATGATACACACAGTGCTGATACACACAGTGATGATACACACAGTGATGACACACACAGTGATGATACTCACACACACAGTGATGATACACACAGTGATGATACTCACAGTGATGATACACACAGTGATGGCACACACAGTGATGACACACACAGTGATGATACACACAGTGATGATACACACAGTGATGACACTCACAGTGATGATACACACATTGATGATACACACAGTGATGATACTCACAGTGATGATACACACAGTGATGATACACACAGTGATGACACTCACAGTGATGATACACACATTGATGATACACACAGTGATGATACTCACAGTGATGATACACACAGTGATGATACACACAGTGATGATACCACAGTGATGATACACACAGTGATGATACTCACAGTGATGATACACACAGTGATGATACTCACAGTGATGACACACAGTGATGACACTCACAGTGATGATACTCACAGTGATGACACTCACAGTGATGATACTCACAGTGATGACACTCACAGTGATGATACACATAGTGATGATACACACAGTGATGATACTCACAGTGATGATACTCACAGTGATGATACTCACACACACAGTGATGATACACACAGTGATGACACACACAGTGATGATACTCACAGTGATGACACACACAGTGATGATACACACAGTGATGACACACACAGTGATGATACACACAGTGATGATACCACAGTGATGATACTCACCAGTGATGATACTCACAGTGATGACACACACAGTGATGATACACACACAGTGATGATACACACAGTGATGATACTCACAGTGATGATACTATCAGTGATGATACTCACAGTGATGATACTCACAGTGATGATACACACAGTGATGATACTCACAGTGATGACACACACAGTGATGATACTCACAGTGATGATACACACAGTGATGATACACACAGTGATGATACACTCACACACAGTGATGATACACACAGTGATGATACACACAGTGATGACACACACAGTGATGATACACACAGTGATGATACTCACACACACAGTGATGATACACACAGTGATGATACTCACACAGTGATGACACACACAGTGATGATACACACAGTGATGATACTCACAGTGATGATACACAGTGATGATACACACAGTGATGATACACACAGTGATGATACACACAGTGATGATACACACAGTGATGATACACACAGTGATGATACTCACACAGTGATGATACACACAGTGATGATACACACAGTGATGATACTCACACAGTGATGATACTCACACACAGTGATGACACACACAGTGATGATACACATAGTGATGATACACACAGTGATGATACTCACAGTGATGATACTCACAGTGATGATACTCACACACACAGTGATGATACACACAGTGATGATACTCACAGTGATGATACTCACACACACAGTGATGATACTCACAGTGATGATACACACAGTGATGACACACACAGTGATGATACACACAGTGATGATACACACAGTGATGATACACACAGTGATGATACACACAGTGATGACACACACAGTGATGATACACACAGTGATGATACACACAGTGATGATACACACAGTGATGACACACACAGTGATGATACACACAGTGATGATACTCACACACAGTGATGACACACACAGTGATGATACACACAGTGATGATACACACAGTGATGATACTCACACACAGTGATGACACACACAGTGATGATACACACAGTGATGATACTCACAGTGATGATACACAGTGATGATACACACAGTGATGATACACACAGTGATGATACTCACAGTGATGATACTCACAGTGATGACACACACAGTGATGACACACACAGTGATGATACTCACAGTGATGATACTCACAGTGATGATACTCACAGTGATGATACTCACAGTGATGATACACATAGTGATGATACTCACACACACAGTGATGATACTCACACACACAGTGATGATACACACAGTGATGATACACACAGTGATGATACACACAGTGATGATACACACAGTGATGATACTCACACACACAGTGATGATACACACAGTGATGATACTCACAGTGATGATACTCACAGTGATGATACTCACACACACAGTGATGATACACACAGTGATGATACACACAGTGATGATACACACAGTGATGATACTCACAGTGATGATACTCACAGTGATGATACACACAGTGATGATACACACAGTGATGATACACACAGTGATGATACACACACACACAGTGATGATACACACAGTGATGATACACACACACACAGTGATGATACTCACAGTGATGATACACACAGTGATGATACTCACACACACAGTGATGATACACACAGTGATGATACACACAGTGATGATACACACAGTGATGATACACACAGTGATGATACTCACAGTGATGATACTCACACACACAGTGATGATACTCACAGTGATGATACACACAGTGATGATACACACAGTGATGATACACATAGTGATGATACACACAGTGATGATACTCACACACACAGTGATGATACTCACAGTGATGATACACACAGTGATGATACACACAGTGATGATACACACAGTGATGATACTCACACACACAGTGATGATACTCACAGTGATGATACTCACACACACAGTGATGATACTCACAGTGATGATACTCACAGTGATGATACTCACAGTGATGACACACACAGTGATGATACACACAGTGATGACACACACAGTGATGATACACACAGTGATGATACTCACAGTGATGATACTCACAGTGATGATACTCACAGTGATGACACACACAGTGATGATACACACAGTGATGATACTCACAGTGATGATACTATCAGTGATGATACTCACAGTGATGATACTCACAGTGATGATACACACAGTGATGATACTCACAGTGATGATACACTCACACACAGTGATGATACACACAGTGATGATACACACAGTGATGATACTCACACACACAGTGATGACACACACAGTGATGACACACACAGTGATGATACACACAGTGATGACACACACAGTGATGACACACACAGTGATGATACACTCACACACAGTGATGATACACACAGTGATGATACACACAGTGATGATACTCACAGTGATGATACTCACAGTGATGACACACACAGTGATGATACACACAGTGATGATACTCACACACAGTGATGACACACACAGTGATGATACACACAGTGATGATACACACAGTGATGATACTCACACACAGTGATGACACACACAGTGATGATACACACAGTGATGATACTCACAGTGATGATACACAGTGATGATACACACAGTGATGATACTCACAGTGATGATACACACAGTGCTGATACACACAGTGATGATACACACAGTGATGACACACACAGTGATGATACTCACACACACAGTGATGATACACACAGTGATGATACTCACAGTGATGATACACACAGTGATGGCACACACAGTGATGACACACACAGTGATGATACACACAGTGATGATACACACAGTGATGACACTCACAGTGATGATACACACATTGATGATACACACAGTGATGATACTCACAGTGATGATACACACAGTGATGATACACACAGTGATGACACTCACAGTGATGATACACACATTGATGATACACACAGTGATGATACTCACAGTGATGATACACACAGTGATGATACACACAGTGATGATACACACAGTGATGATACACACAGTGATGATACTCACAGTGATGATACTCACAGTGATGACACACACAGTGATGATACTCACAGTGATGATACACACAGTGATACACAGTGATGATACACACAGTGATGATACTCACACACACAGTGATGACACTCACAGTGATGATACACACAGTGATGATACACACAGTGATGATACTCACAGTGATGATACTCACACACAGTGATGACACACACAGTGATGACACTCACAGTGATGACACTCACAGTGATGACACACACAGTGATGATACACACAGTGATGATACTCACAGTGATGATACACACAGTGATGATACACACAGTGATGATACTCACAGTGATGATACTCACACACAGTGATGATACTCACACAGTGATGATACACACAGTGATGATACACACAGTGATGATACACACAGTGATGACACACACAGTGATGATACTCACAGTGATGATACTCACACTCACAGTGATGATACACACACACAGTGATGATACACACAGTGATGATACACAGTGATGATACACACAGTGATGATACTCACACACAGTGATGATACACACAGTGATGATACACACAGTGATGATACACACACACACAGTGATGATACACACAGTGATGATACTCACAGTGATGATACTCACAGTGATGATACACACAGTGATGATACACATAGTGATGATACTCACACACAGTGATGATACTCATAGTGATGATACACACAGTGATGATACACATAGTGATGATACTCACACACAGTGATGATACTCACAGTGATGATACTCACAGTGATGATACTCATAGTGATGATACTCACAGTGATGATACACACAGTGATGATACTCACAGTGATGATACACACAGTGATGATACACACAGTGATGATACACACAGTGATGACACACACAGTGATGATACACACAGTGATGATACTCACAGTGATGATACACACAGTGATGATACTCACAGTGATGATACTCACACAGTGATGATACTCACAGTGATGATACACACAGTGATGATACACACAGTGACACACAGTGATGATACACACAGTGATGATACACACAATGATGATACACACAGTGATGATACTCACAGTGATGATACTCACAGTGATGACACACACAGTGATGATACTCACAGTGATGATACTCACAGTGATGACACACACAGTGATGATACACACAGTGATGATACACACAGTGATGACACACACAGTGATGATACACACAGTGATGATACTCACAGTGATGATACTCACAGTGATGATACACACAGTGATGATACACATATTGATGATACTCACAGTGATGATACTCACAGTGATGATACACACAGTGATGATACTCACAGTGATGATACTCACACAGTGATGATACTCACAGTGATGATACACACAGTGATGATACACATAGTGATGATACACACAGTGACACACAGTGATGATACACACAGTGATGATACACACAATGATGATACACACAGTGATGACACACACAGTGATGATACTCACAGTGATGATACTCACACACAGTGATGATACACACAGTGATGATACACACAGTGATGATACACACAGTGATGATACTCACAGTGATGATACTCACAGTGATGACACACACAGTGATGATACACACAGTGATGATACACACAGTGATGACACACACAGTGATGATACACACAGTGATGATACACACAGTGATGATACACACACACACAGTGATGACACACACAGTGATGACACACAGTGATGATACTCACAGTGATGATACTCACAGTGATGATACACACAGTGATGATACTCACACAGTGATGACACACATAGTGATGATACTCACAGTGATGATACACACAGTGATGATACACACAGTGATGATACTCACACACAGTGATGATACACACAGTGATGATACTCACAGTGATGATACTCACAGTGATGATACACACAGTGATGATACTCACACAGTGATGACACACACAGTGATGACACACATAGTGATGATACTCACACAGTGATGATACACACAGTGATGATACTCACACAGTGATGACACACATAGTGATGATACTCACAGTGATGATACACACAGTGATGATACACACAGTGATGACACACACAGTGATGACACACACAGTGATGATACACACAGTGATGACACACACAGTGATGATACACACAGTGATGACACACACAGTGATGACACACACAGTGATGATACTCACACACAGTGATGATACTCACAGTGATGACACACACAGTGATGATACACACAGTGATGATACTCACAGTGATGATACACACAGTGATGATACACACAGTGATGATACACACAGTGATGATACACATAGTGATGATACACACAGTGATGATACACACAGTGATGATACACACAGTGATGATACACATAGTGATGATACTCACAGTGATGATACACACAGTGATGATACTCACAGTGATGATACACACAGTGATGATACTCACAGTGATGATACACACAGTGATGATACACATAGTGATGATACACACAGTGATGATACTCACACAGTGATGATACACACAGTGATGATACTCACACAGTGATGATACACACAGTGATGATACACACAGTGATGATACTCACACACACAGTGATGATGCACACAGTGATGATACACATAGTGATGATACTCACAGTGATGATACTCACAGTGATGATACACACAGTGATGATACTCACAGTGATGATACTCACAGTGATGATACACACAGTGATGATACACACAGTGATGATACACACAGTGATGACACACACAGTGATGATACTCACAGTGATGACACACACAGTGATGACACACACAGTGATGATACACACAGTGATGATACTCACAGTGATGATACACACAGTGATGATACTCACAATGATGATACACACAGTGATGACACACACAGTGATGACACAGCCAGTGATGATACACACAGTGATGATACACACAGTGATGATACTCACAGTGATGATACACACAGTGATGATACACACAGTGATGATACACACAGTGATGATACTCACAGTGATGATACACACAGTGATGATACTCACAGTGATGATACACATAGTGATGATACTCACAGTGATGATACACACAGTGATGATGCACACAGTGATGATACACATAGTGATGATACTCACAGTGATGATACACACAGTGATGATACACATAGTGATGATACTCACGACGAGACTTATATAGAGGATCTCTGACCCCCTCCCCCAGACCCCCCCCCCTCGACCACAACCCCCACCCTCGACTCCCAGCAGCAGCAGGAGGAGGGGGGGGGGGAGGAGGGGGGAGGGGGGAGGAGGGAGGGGGGAGGGAATGGGGGGAGGGGGGGGAGGAGAGAGGGGGGCAGGGGGGGGAGGGGGGGGAGTTGGGGTGGGAGGAGGAAGGGGGAGGGGGCAGGGGGGGGAGGGGGAGTCGGGGGAGGGGGGAGTTGGGGGGGGAGGAGGGAGAGGGGAGGAGGGGGAGTTGGGGGGGGGGAGTTGGGGGGGTAGGGGGGAGGGGGGAGGAGGGGGTAGTTGGGGGGGTAGGGGGGAGGGGGGGGGAGTTGGGGGGTAGGGGGGAGGGGGGAGTTGGGGGGGTAGGGGGGAGGGGGGAGGAGGGAGAGTTGGGGGGTAGGGGGGAGGGGGGAGTTGGGGGGGTAGGGGGAGGGGAGAGGAGGGGGAGTTGGGGGGTAGGGGGGAGGGGGGGGATTTCCCTCGTCACGTGACGCGGGATCAGCTGGCACCGTTCCCACTGCGGTTGAGAGGTCTGTGGGAGATCGTGGGGGGCGTGGCACCTGCTGTGTCTGTCACGTGACCACCTCCTGCTGGTGCACCTAGCCTGGCACCGCGGCACAACCCGTGTCACCTGCTGCGTCTGTCACGTGACCACCTGCTGGTGCACCTAGCCTGGCACAGACGCCGTGGTGACGTCACCCCCCGTGTTGTGAAGGCTGAAATCGATCTGAGGGTTGAAGGCAGCTGAATGATCGATTATGCAAATTCGATTATGCAAATTCGTGCATGCAAATGAGGTGAGGCTGAGTCACGGCCTTGGCCAGGATCGATAATGGCCGGGCTACCAATAATCATCATCATCAGCATCATCATCAGCAGCAGCATCATCATCAGCAGCAGCATCATCATAATCAGCAGCAGCATCATCATCAGCATCATCATCAGCAGCAGCAGCATCATCATCAGCATCATCATCAGCATCATCATCAGCATCATCATCATCAGCAGCAGCAGCATCATCATCATCATCGCGCATCATCATCATCAGCAGCAGCAGCATCATCATCATCAGCAGCATCATCATCATCATCATCGCACATCATCATCATCGCACATCATCATCATCAGCAGCAGCATCATCAGCAGCAGCAGCATCATCATCACCATCGTCATAATCACAATCATCACCATCATCACCCTCATCATCGTAATCACCATCAGCACCATCATAATCATGATCAGTACCATCACCACCATCTGCATGTAATCTCTACTCCACGTGGTCCTCCTCTCTGTGGTGATCACTGCCATCTTGGTCTATCTACTGCTGGATGAAAATCTACGTGATGAGATGTTAACTACCTCGCCTGGTATACAGGAGATCGTGGTAGATGTTAACTAACTCGCCTGGTATACAGGAGGTCGTGGTAGATGTTGACTACCTCGCCTGGTCTACAGGAGGTCGTGGTAGATGTTAACTAACTCGCCTGGTCTACAGGAGGTCGTGGTAGATGTTGACTACGTCGCCTGGTCTACATGAGGTCGTGGTAGATGGTAACTACCTCGCCTGGTCTACAGGAGGTCGTGGTAGATGATGACTACCTCGCCTGGTCTACAGGAGGTCGTGGTAGGCGTTGACTACCTCGCCTGGTGTACAGGAGGTCGTGGTAGATGTTGACCACCTCGCCTGGTCTACAGGAGGTCGTGGTAGATGTTGACCACCTCGCCTGGTACACAGGAGGTCGTGGTAGATGTTGACCACCTCGCCTGGTCTACAGGAGGTCGTGGTAGATGTTAACTACCTCGCCTGGTCTACAGGAGGTCGTGGTAGATGTTAACTACCTCGCCTGGACAACAGGAGGTCGTGGGTTCAATCCCTGGTCACTGCTCTCTATGTAGGAGTCTCTGTGTGTGTCTCTCTCTCATCATCATCACAGTGTCTATAGGATGTGAACTACTTCGCCTGGTCTACAGGAGGTCGTGGGTCCGATCCCTGGCCAGTGCTCCCTATGTAGGAGTCTCTGTGTGTCTCTATGAGTATGGGTCTCTATGAGTATGGGTCTCTGTGTGTATGGGTCTCTGTGGGTCTGTGTGGGTCTCTATGAGTATGGGTCTCTATGAGTATGGGTCTCTGTGAGTATGGGTCTCTATGGGTCTCTATGAGTATGGGTCTCTATGAGTGTGGGTCTCTGTGAGTGTGGGTCTCTATGGGTCTCTATGAGTATGGGTCTCTATGAGTATGGGTCTCTGTGAGTGTGGGTCTCTGTGAGTGTGGGTCTCTATGAGTATGGGTCTCTATGAGTATGGGTCTCTGTGAGTGTGGGTCTCTATGAGTATGGGTCTCTGTGAATGTGGGTCTCTATGAGTGTGGGTCTCTGTGAGTATGGGTCTCTGTGAGTATGGATCTCTGTGAGTGTGGATCTCTGTGAGTGTGGGTCTCTGTGAGTATGGGTCTCTGTGAGTGTGGGTCTCTGTGAGTATGGATCTCTATGAGTGTGGGTCTCTGTGAGTATGGGTCTCTATGAGTGTGGGTCTCTATGAGTGTGGGTCTCTCTGAGTGTGGGTCTCTGTGAGTATGGGTCGCTGTGAGTGTGGGTCTCTATGAGTGTGGGTCTCTGTGAGTGTGGGTCTCTACGAGTGTGGGTCTCTATGAGTGTGGGTCTCTATGAGTATGGGTCTCTGTGAGTATGGGTCTCTGTGAGTATGGGTCTCTATGGGTCTCTATGAGTATGGGTCTCTATGAGTGTGGGTCTCTGTGAGTGTGGGTCTCTATGGGTCTCTATGAGTGTGGGTCTCTATGAGTGTGGGTCTCTATGAGTATGGGTCTCTTTGAGTGTGGGTCTCTATAAGTGTGGGTCTCTATGAGTATGGGTCTCTGTGAATATGGATCTCTATGAGTATGGGTCTCTGTGAGTATGGGTCTCTGTGAGTGTGGGTCTCTGTGAGTGTGGGTCTCTGTGAGTATGGATCTCTATGAGTGTGGGTCTCTGTGAGTATGGCTCTCTGTGAGTATGGATCTCTATGAGTGTGGGTCTCTATGAGTGTGGGTCTCTATGAGTGTGGGTCTCTGTGAGTATGGGTCTCTATGAGTGTGGGTCTCTATGAGTGTGGGTCTCTGTGAGTGTGGGTCTCTGTGAGTGTGGGTCTCTATGAGTGTGGGTCTCTATGAGTGTGGGTCTCTGTGAGTATGGGTCTCTATGAGTGTGGGTCTCTATGAGTATGGGTCTCTGTGAGTGTGGGTCTCTGTGAGTGTGGGTCTCTATGAGTGTGGGTCTCTGTGTGTATGGGTCTCTATGAGTGTGGGTCTCTATGAGTGTGGGTCTCTGTGAGTGTGGGTCTCTGTGAGTGTGGGTCTCTATGAGTATGGGTCTCTATGAGTGTGGGTCTCTATGAGTGTGGGTCTCTATGAGTGTGGGTCTCTGTGAGTGTGGGTCTCTGTGAGTGTGGGTCTCTATGAGTGTGGGTCTCTATGAGTGTGGGTCTCTATGAGTATGGGTCTCTGTGAGTGTGGGTCTCTGTGAGTGTGGGTCTCTATGAGTGTGGGTCTCTGTGTGTATGGGTCTCTATGAGTGTGGGTCTCTATGAGTGTGGGTCTCTGTGAGTGTGGGTCTCTGTGAGTGTGGGTCTCTATGAGTATGGGTCTCTATGAGTGTGGGTCTCTATGAGTGTGGGTCTCTATGAGTGTGGGTCTCTATGAGTGTGGGTCTCTATGAGTGTGGGTCTCTATGGGTCTCTGTGAGTGTGGGTCTCTGTGAGTGTGGGTCTCTGTAGGTCTCTATGAGTATGGGTCTCTGTGAGTGTGGGTCTCTATGAGTGTGGGTCTCTATGAGTGTGGGTCTCTGTGAGTATGGGTCTCTATGAGTGTGGGTCTCTATGAGTATGGGTCTCTGTGAGTGTGGGTCTCTGTGAGTGTGGGTCTCTATGAGTGTGGGTCTCTGTGTGTATGGGTCTCTATGAGTGTGGGTCTCTATGAGTGTGGGTCTCTATGAGTGTGGGTCTCTGTGAGTGTGGGTCTCTGTGAGTGTGGGTCTCTATGAGTATGGGTCTCTATGAGTGTGGATCTCTATGAGTGTGGGTCTCTATGAGTGTGGGTCTCTATGAGTGTGGGTCTCTGTGAGTGTGGGTCTCTGTGAGTGTGGGTCTCTATGAGTGTGGATCTCTATGAGTGTGGGTCTCTATGAGTGTGGGTCTCTATGAGTGTGGGTCTCTATGAGTCTGTTTGCGGCTGCTGCTAGACATTCCCACTCGATGATCGGTGATGATGTCAGGGTCCCGCCTGTCTGATTTATCGATCAGCTTCGGAGATCGATAAATCAGACAGCTGCCACAAACACCAAACGCGTTTTGTGGTCTCGGTGTTGATCTCGGCTGGCGAGGGCACGCACACAGGCACAGACAAAGCTCCCCCAGGTAGCCTCTAGCAGGGCTGTAGGGGCAAGTGCTGTTAGCTAGCGAGTATCAGCAGCAGTGTCTATGTACTACACACACCACACACGCAGACAAAGGTCCCCCAGGTAGCCTCTAGCAGGGCTGTAGGGGCAAGTGCTGCTAGTAGCGAGTAGCAGCATCAGTGTCTATGTACTACACACACCACACACACAGACAAAGCTGCCCCAGGTAGCCTCTAGCAGGGCTGTGGGGGCAAGTGCTGACGATTGCTGTGGTTGTTCCACCTGATGACGATTGCTGTGGTTGTTCCACCTGATGACGATTGCTGTGGTTGTTCCACCTGATGACGATTGCTGTGGTTGTTCCACCTGATGACGATTGCTGTGGTTGTTCCACCTGATGACGATTGCTGTGGTTGTTCCACCTGATGACGATTTCTGTGTCGCGATCTATAATTTTATTTCCTACCCACGTGATGACTTTATCGAAAAAGCTTCGAATGAAGATAATTAACGACTTAGATTACCTCATAAAACGAATAATAATAATGCACTTTAACACTAATTATTGACGAATTGTGTGTCTCTCTCTCTCTCTCACGTACAGCATCGGTGGTTGAGTGGTCGTTGGCCAAACGGATGTTATACTTTATATATGAGGTAAAATATGACTAATATTACCTCACAAATCGAATTAAATTTCGATTTAGAACACGTTGAAAGTTTGCCGATGTAACGTCGAATGGTGTCTGTGTCAACGACGTGCATCAATCGGTTGTAGAATTGGTATTTCGGTGACATCATATATGAGGTAACGTGCGACTTGGGTTAACTCGTAAGACCAATGACAATCGACTTAATGGTTTACATTATGAGGCCTAATGGTGTCTAAATTTCACGTACAGCATCGTGGTAGAATTGGTGTA
>NW_022639132.1:72413-99913 GCF_010993605.1 Petromyzon marinus | reverse complement strand
GAGAGAATTCTTCTGTGATGGATGGTGGTGGGAATCCGGTTTCAGATAAGCATCCGTATGGGTAGCTTTCCTGTAGACAGAGTGGCTCATTGAACCATCAGGTCTCTTTTTAATTAGGACATCCAAAAAAGGTATCTTGCCATCTATTTCGACTTCCATGGTAAATCTGATGGCTGGGTGTATGGAATTGATGTGGTCGAAGAATTTGTCTAGAGCAGGCCGGCCATGTGGCCAGATGACAAAAGTGTCATCCACGTACCTCTTCCATAAGGTTGGGCGCAGAGTGGCAGTCTGGATGGCGTCAGTCTCAAATTTCTCCATGAAAATGTTAGCTATAACTGGAGAAAGGGGGGAGCCCATTGGGGTGCCCTCAGTTTGTTTGTAGAAAGTTCCATTCCAAGTGAAGTATGTATTGGTTAAACAGTGTCTCACCAGGGGGGGTACCTCAGTGTTTAGTCCTTGATGAACCAAGTCTTCAATGATTGCAATGGTGTCAGGTACAGGAACCTTGGTGAATAAGGAAACTACATCAAAACTGACAAGCAGGTCGTCTGGGGACAGGGAAATACCCTTGATTGTTGATACCAGGTGAGTAGAATTTTGTACCGCAGAGGTGGTCTTTCCAGTGAAAGGACGCAGGATTTCAGACAAAAAACGAGCTAGTTTGTAGGTGGGGGAGCTGATAGTAGAGACTATGGGACGAAGAGGTGTATCAACTTTATGTATTTTTGGTAAGCCGTATAATCTTGGTGGCCTGGCAGCAGAAGGTTTCAACGAAAACTGTTTAGATTGATCAATTAATGCGGTTGAATCAGAAATTATTTTGTTGGTTTGTGTGACGAGGCTGTTGGTGGGATCTCTTTTTATTTTTGTATAACTACCATCGTCGAGTAATTCTTTAATTTTGTTGTTGTATTCTATTTTATCCATGATAACAGTAGCATTGCCTTTGTCAGCTGAGAGAACTACAATATCATTCCTCTTTTTTAATTTATATAATTCAAAACGCTCATCTTTGCTGAGGTTGCTAGCTGGCATCTTAGCGTTTTTGAGGGTTGCAGCGATTTCAGATCTTGCTACGTCTGCAGCGATGTGACCCAGGCCCCTGAGAGCAACGTCTACTTGGGCAATTATATCATTAACTGGTATGTGTTTAGGTGTGACTGCAAAGTTTAGACCTTTAGCTAAAACGGATTTCAGACCATCGGAAATAGAACTGTTACTGCGATTAATTACGACTTTATTAACGTCTAACTTTTTGGTGTGTGGGTCCGGTCTTTTGTTTAAGAGGAGGTTAAATTTGGAAATCAGGTTTTCCTTACATTTGGTCGACATAGTAGCAGCTGAAGAGGCAGTCATATTGTCTACATGTTCCCAATCCGATGTGGACATTATTGCCGTCAATGATAAGTGTGATTTGTAGAGTGTCTTGTCTAACTGATCTAGTTCTGTGCGTATAAGTCTGATTTTTTCTGAGATAAGAGCTAAGCTAGTTTTGAAAAGAATTCGTTTCGCATTAGAAGAAGTTACAGTAGCAGAGGTGAGTGTAAATGCGATTGGTATTACCCCAGAGTCGCGGCATCTCTTCAGGAAGGTGAGAGACTCGATCAGCTGAGCTTTCTTATCCCGGAGTTTGTTGAAAGATCTTAAAGTTATGTGAAAACCCTCCCCGTAGAGGCGATTAAATTTTGATTTAAAGCTTTCGTGACTGCAGTAATTCATATTCTTAGTTTTTTCGGTAAAGTCACGTTGAAGAGAAACAACAAAATAACAAAATATATATAAAACAATAAAAAATTCTCACGACGTTTCGACCATAACTCAAACGGTCATCATCAGGTGTGTCGGTTTGCATAAATTTATTTTGAAAACGGCATATTTATTTATATATATAAAAATAACGTTTGCGTCACGCGCAACGATGGCAGTTTGCCAGGACTAGTCCATCTATTTTTTGAAAAGAGGAGGGGGGAGACGAAATTTGTTTTTATGTATGCTGTCTGAAAGGCACTGTAAGCGTGAACAATCAATCAAGAACTGAAATGATTTATCAAATCTTTCCAATGATTGCTAAGATAGAATCCATCTTCTCGGTTGAAATTGTCTCTGTGTTTGTATATGTGGATAGCCTCATGAACGAATCTCTCATGGAAGCCAGATGGCTTACAAAGAACCTCCGTCTTGGAAAAGTCAATGGCATGTGAGCCTACTGAATTAGAACAATGATCTGCTACGGCCGAGGTGTTGGTCCTACCGTGTTTAAGGTCTGCTTTATGTTCACGAATGCGGTCCGAGATATGGCGTTTGGTTTCTCCAATGTAACTACTACCACAGAGGCAACTTAGTTTGTAGACACCAGGGTATTGTATGTCCGGAATCACATCTTTTACAGACGGAACCAGATCACGGATTTTATGTAATGTGTTGAAACGGACCTGGATCTTGTGTTTATTCAAGATTTTGGAGATCTTTTTTGTGATCCCAGCAATGTAGGGTAAAGTGATGGTTTTGAAAGGCTCCTCAAGAGGGTTCTTCTTCATGGTTTGAGTGATAGCTTTGCGGATTGTATAGTCGGAGTAACCATTAGCCCTAAGAGCTTGGTGTACGTGCTTGAGTTCACTGCTTATGTGTTCCTGGTCGGATATGCATTGGGCTCTATGATACAGAGTCTTGATGAGAGAATTCTTCTGTGATGGATGGTGGTGGGAATCCGGTTTCAGATAAGCATCCGTATGGGTAGCTTTCCTGTAGACAGAGTGGCTCATTGAACCATCAGGTCTCTTTTTAATTAGGACATCCAAAAAAGGTATCTTGCCATCTATTTCGACTTCCATGGTAAATCTGATGGCTGGGTGTATGGAATTGATGTGGTCGAAGAATTTGTCTAGAGCAGGCCGGCCATGTGGCCAGATGACAAAAGTGTCATCCACGTACCTCTTCCATAAGGTTGGGCGCAGAGTGGCAGTCTGGATGGCGTCAGTCTCAAATTTCTCCATGAAAATGTTAGCTATAACTGGAGAAAGGGGGGAGCCCATTGGGGTGCCCTCAGTTTGTTTGTAGAAAGTTCCATTCCAAGTGAAGTATGTATTGGTTAAACAGTGTCTCACCAGGGGGGGTACCTCAGTGTTTAGTCCTTGATGAACCAAGTCTTCAATGATTGCAATGGTGTCAGGTACAGGAACCTTGGTGAATAAGGAAACTACATCAAAACTGACAAGCAGGTCGTCTGGGGACAGGGAAATACCCTTGATTGTTGATACCAGGTGAGTAGAATTTTGTACCGCAGAGGTGGTCTTTCCAGTGAAAGGACGCAGGATTTCAGACAAAAAACGAGCTAGTTTGTAGGTGGGGGAGCTGATAGTAGAGACTATGGGACGAAGAGGTGTATCAACTTTATGTATTTTTGGTAAGCCGTATAATCTTGGTGGCCTGGCAGCAGAAGGTTTCAACGAAAACTGTTTAGATTGATCAATTAATGCGGTTGAATCAGAAATTATTTTGTTGGTTTGTGTGACGAGGCTGTTGGTGGGATCTCTTTTTATTTTTGTATAACTACCATCGTCGAGTAATTCTTTAATTTTGTTGTTGTATTCTATTTTATCCATGATAACAGTAGCATTGCCTTTGTCAGCTGAGAGAACTACAATATCATTCCTCTTTTTTAATTTATATAATTCAAAACGCTCATCTTTGCTGAGGTTGCTAGCTGGCATCTTAGCGTTTTTGAGGGTTGCAGCGATTTCAGATCTTGCTACGTCTGCAGCGATGTGACCCAGGCCCCTGAGAGCAACGTCTACTTGGGCAATTATATCATTAACTGGTATGTGTTTAGGTGTGACTGCAAAGTTTAGACCTTTAGCTAAAACGGATTTCAGACCATCGGAAATAGAACTGTTACTGCGATTAATTACGACTTTATTAACGTCTAACTTTTTGGTGTGTGGGTCCGGTCTTTTGTTTAAGAGGAGGTTAAATTTGGAAATCAGGTTTTCCTTACATTTGGTCGACATAGTAGCAGCTGAAGAGGCAGTCATATTGTCTACATGTTCCCAATCCGATGTGGACATTATTGCCGTCAATGATAAGTGTGATTTGTAGAGTGTCTTGTCTAACTGATCTAGTTCTGTGCGTAT
The DNA here is from genome assembly GCF_010993605.1 of Petromyzon marinus. Lineage (NCBI taxonomy): Eukaryota > Metazoa > Chordata > Hyperoartia > Petromyzontiformes > Petromyzontidae > Petromyzon > Petromyzon marinus. The sequence continues at coordinate 95,780 of NW_022639132.1, read as the reverse complement.
AAGTCTGATTTTTTCTGAGATAAGAGCTAAGCTAGTTTTGAAAAGAATTCGTTTCGCATTAGAAGAAGTTACAGTAGCAGAGGTGAGTGTAAATGCGATTGGTATTACCCCAGAGTCGCGGCATCTCTTCAGGAAGGTGAGAGACTCGATCAGCTGAGCTTTCTTATCCCGGAGTTTGTTGAAAGATCTTAAAGTTATGTGAAAACCCTCCCCGTAGAGGCGATTAAATTTTGATTTAAAGCTTTCGTGACTGCAGTAATTCATATTCTTAGTTTTTTCGGTAAAGTCACGTTGAAGAGAAACAACAAAATAACAAAATATATATAAAACAATAAAAAATTCTCACGACGTTTCGACCATAACTCAAACGGTCATCATCAGGTGTGTCGGTTTGCATAAATTTATTTTGAAAACGGCATATTTATTTATATATATAAAAATAACGTTTGCGTCACGCGCAACGATGGCAGTTTGCCAGGACTAGTCCATCTATTTTTTGAAAAGAGGAGGGGGGAGACGAAATTTGTTTTTATGTATGCTGTCTGAAAGGCACTGTAAGCGTGAACAATCAATCAAGAACTGAAATGATTTATCAAATCTTTCCAATGATTGCTAAGATAGAATCCATCTTCTCGGTTGAAATTGTCTCTGTGTTTGTATATGTGGATAGCCTCATGAACGAATCTCTCATGGAAGCCAGATGGCTTACAAAGAACCTCCGTCTTGGAAAAGTCAATGGCATGTGAGCCTACTGAATTAGAACAATGATCTGCTACGGCCGAGGTGTTGGTCCTACCGTGTTTAAGGTCTGCTTTATGTTCACGAATGCGGTCCGAGATATGGCGTTTGGTTTCTCCAATGTAACTACTACCACAGAGGCAACTTAGTTTGTAGACACCAGGGTATTGTATGTCCGGAATCACATCTTTTACAGACGGAACCAGATCACGGATTTTATGTAATGTGTTGAAACGGACCTGGATCTTGTGTTTATTCAAGATTTTGGAGATCTTTTTTGTGATCCCAGCAATGTAGGGTAAAGTGATGGTTTTGAAAGGCTCCTCAAGAGGGTTCTTCTTCATGGTTTGAGTGATAGCTTTGCGGATTGTATAGTCGGAGTAACCATTAGCCCTAAGAGCTTGGTGTACGTGCTTGAGTTCACTGCTTATGTGTTCCTGGTCGGATATGCATTGGGCTCTATGATACAGAGTCTTGATGAGAGAATTCTTCTGTGATGGATGGTGGTGGGAATCCGGTTTCAGATAAGCATCCGTATGGGTAGCTTTCCTGTAGACAGAGTGGCTCATTGAACCATCAGGTCTCTTTTTAATTAGGACATCCAAAAAAGGTATCTTGCCATCTATTTCGACTTCCATGGTAAATCTGATGGCTGGGTGTATGGAATTGATGTGGTCGAATAATTTGTCTAGAGCAGGCCGGCCATGTGGCCAGATGACAAAAGTGTCATCCACGTACCTCTTCCATAAGGTTGGGCGCAGAGTGGCAGTCTGGATGGCGTCAGTCTCAAATTTCTCCATGAAAATGTTAGCTATAACTGGAGAAAGGGGGGAGCCCATTGGGGTGCCCTCAGTTTGTTTGTAGAAAGTTCCATTCCAAGTGAAGTATGTATTGGTTAAACAGTGTCTCACCAGGGGGGGTACCTCAGTGTTTAGTCCTTGATGAACCAAGTCTTCAATGATTGCAATGGTGTCAGGTACAGGAACCTTGGTGAATAAGGAAACTACATCAAAACTGACAAGCAGGTCGTCTGGGGACAGGGAAATACCCTTGATTGTTGATACCAGGTGAGTAGAATTTTGTACCGCAGAGGTGGTCTTTCCAGTGAAAGGACGCAGGATTTCAGACAAAAAACGAGCTAGTTTGTAGGTGGGGGAGCTGATAGTAGAGACTATGGGACGAAGAGGTGTATCAACTTTATGTATTTTTGGTAAGCCGTATAATCTTGGTGGCCTGGCAGCAGAAGGTTTCAACGAAAACTGTTTAGATTGATCAATTAATGCGGTTGAATCAGAAATTATTTTGTTGGTTTGTGTGACGAGGCTGTTGGTGGGATCTCTTTTTATTTTTGTATAACTACCATCGTCGAGTAATTCTTTAATTTTGTTGTTGTATTCTATTTTATCCATGATAACAGTAGCATTGCCTTTGTCAGCTGAGAGAACTACAATATCATTCCTCTTTTTTAATTTATATAATTCAAAACGCTCATCTTTGCTGAGGTTGCTAGCTGGCATCTTAGCGTTTTTGAGGGTTGCAGCGATTTCAGATCTTGCTACGTCTGCAGCGATGTGACCCAGGCCCCTGAGAGCAACGTCTACTTGGGCAATTATATCATTAACTGGTATGTGTTTAGGTGTGACTGCAAAGTTTAGACCTTTAGCTAAAACGGATTTCAGACCATCGGAAATAGAACTGTTACTGCGATTAATTACGACTTTATTAACGTCTAACTTTTTGGTGTGTGGGTCCGGTCTTTTGTTTAAGAGGAGGTTAAATTTGGAAATCAGGTTTTCCTTACATTTGGTCGACATAGTAGCAGCTGAAGAGGCAGTCATATTGTCTACATGTTCCCAATCCGATGTGGACATTATTGCCGTCAATGATAAGTGTGATTTGTAGAGTGTCTTGTCTAACTGATCTAGTTCTGTGCGTATAAGTCTGATTTTTTCTGAGATAAGAGCTAAGCTAGTTTTGAAAAGAATTCGTTTCGCATTAGAAGAAGTTACAGTAGCAGAGGTGAGTGTAAATGCGATTGGTATTACCCCAGAGTCGCGGCATCTCTTCAGGAAGGTGAGAGACTCGATCAGCTGAGCTTTCTTATCCCGGAGTTTGTTGAAAGATCTTAAAGTTATGTGAAAACCCTCCCCGTAGAGGCGATTAAATTTTGATTTAAAGCTTTCGTGACTGCAGTAATTCATATTCTTAGTTTTTTCGGTAAAGTCACGTTGAAGAGAAACAACAAAATAACAAAATATATATAAAACAATAAAAAATTCTCACGACGTTTCGACCATAACTCAAACGGTCATCATCAGGTGTGTCGGTTTGCATAAATTTATTTTGAAAACGGCATATTTATATTTATATATTTATATATAGGACTAAACACTGAGGTACCCCCCCTGGTGAGACACTGTTTAACCAATACATACTTCACTTGGAATGGAACTTTCTACAAACAAACTGAGGGCACCCCAATGGGCTCCCCCCTTTCTCCAGTTATAGCTAACATTTTCATGGAGAAATTTGAGACTGACGCCATCCAGACTGCCACTCTGCGCCCAACCTTATGGAAGAGGTACGTGGATGACACTTTTGTCATCTGGCCACATGGCCGGCCTGCTCTAGACAAATTCTTCGACCACATCAATTCCATACACCCAGCCATCAGATTTACCATGGAAGTCGAAATAGATGGCAAGATACCTTTTTTGGATGTCCTAATTAAAAAGAGACCTGATGGTTCAATGAGCCACTCTGTCTACAGGAAAGCTACCCATACGGATGCTTATCTGAAACCGGATTCCCACCACCATCCATCACAGAAGAATTCTCTCATCAAGACTCTGTATCATAGAGCCCAATGCATATCCGACCAGGAACACATAAGCAGTGAACTCAAGCACGTACACCAAGCTCTTAGGGCTAATGGTTACTCCGACTATACAATCCGCAAAGCTATCACTCAAACCATGAAGAAGAACCCTCTTGAGGAGCCTTTCAAAACCATCACTTTACCCTACATTGCTTGGGATCACAAAAAGATCTCCAAAATCTTGAATAAACACAAGATCCAGGTCCGTTTCAACACATTACATAAAATCCGTGATCTGGTTCCGTCTGTAAAAGATGTGATTCCGGACATACAATACCCTGGTGTCTACAAACTTAAGTTGCCTCTGTGGTAGTAGTTACATTGGAGAAACCAAACGCCATATCTCGGACCGCATTCGTGAACATAAAGCAGACCTTAAACACGGTAGGACCAACACCTCGGCCGTAGCAGATCATTGTTCTAATTCAGTAGGCTCACATGCCATTGACTTTTCCAAGACGGAGGTTCTTTGTAAGCCATCTGGCTTCCATGAGAGATTCGTTCATGAGGCTATCCACATATACAAACACAGAGACAATTTCAACCGAGAAGATGGATTCTATCTTAGCAATCATTGGAAAGATTTGATAAATCATTTCAGTTCTTGATTGATTGTTCACGCTTACAGTGGCTTTCAGACAGCATACATAAAAACAAATTTCGTCTCCCCCCTCCTCTTTTCAAAAAATAGATGGACTAGTCCTGGCAAACTGCCATCGTTGCGCGTGACGCAAACGTTATTTTTATATATATAAATAAATATGCCGTTTTCAAAATAAATTTATGCAAACCGACACACCTGATGATGACCGTTTGAGTTATGGTCGAAACGTCGTGAGAATTTTTTATTGTTTTATATATATTTTGTTATTTTGTTGTTTCTCTTCAACGTGACTTTACCGAAAAAACTAAGAATATGAATTACTGCAGTCACGAAAGCTTTAAATCAAAAAATAATTTTATTGTTTTATATTTTTATTATTTTATTGTTCCCCTTCTACGTGGTGGTGACTTTACCTGAAGAACCAAGAATAATAATTTTATTGTTTTATATTTTTATTATTTTATTGTTTCCCTTCTACGTGGTGGTGACTTTACCTAAAGAACCAAGAATATCCTTCTACCAAGTCTACCACCACTTAACCACTTATGCTGTAACTGCAATGTATAGATACCATTCGTCCTGATATTGTCAATCAGTGGTATTAGGATAACATACTTAATATATGAAGTTATTTATGAGGTAATATGTGATTCATATTACCTCATAAAACTAATAATAATACAAATTAACACTAATTATTGACTATATAACGATCAGTGGCATCTATCTCATGCACGGCATCGGTGGTTTAGTGGTAGAATTGGTATTAGAATGTAATACTACATTATATGAGGTAATATATGATATATGTTACTCATTACCTCATAAAACCAATAAAATTACATTGTATACCGCTTTAAAGGTTGGCTATGTAAGGACGACTGCTCAGCATTAGTGATGGAGTTGGTATGAGGAGGTTGACACATCATATATGAGGTAATATGTGACCTATATTACCTCATTAAACTAATTAAAAATAAACTTTAACATTGTTAAAAAGCACAAAAAGTTGACTTTGACACGGTAATGGTTGACTATGTAAGGCTTTACGGTACCCAACGTATTCGTACAGCATCGGTGGTTCAGTGGTAGAATTCTCGCCTGCCACGCGGGAGGCCCGGGTTCGATTCCCGGCCGATGCACATTTTTATTCTTAAAATTTTTTTTTTCAAAGTTGTAAATAATGAGGTGTTTAGAATTATACATCAGTTTTTATGTTTATAGAACGTTGTGTTTTGCAAACAGTAATAAGAAATATTTTGTATTGCGTACGCTTGCTGAGGCTGCTTTGGACACCCATAGAGTTCACAATTGGCTCTGTCGCCCCCTGCTGGTGAGAGAGGAGATGGCGCTGATGGGTGAGTGGTTGGGTGAGTGGGTGGGTGAGTGGGTGAGTGGGTGGGTGAGTGGGTGGGTGGGTGAGTAGGTCAGTAGGTGAGTGGGTGAGTGAGTGGGTGGGTGAGTGGGTGAGTGAGTAGGTAAGTGGTTGGGTGAGTAGGTGAGTGAGTGAGTGGGTGACTGAGTGAGTGGGTGAGTGGTTGGGTGAGTGAGTAGGTGAGTGAGTGGGTGAGTGAGTAGGTGAGTAAGTGGGTGAGTGGGTGGGTGGGTGAGTGGGTGGGTGAGTGGGTGGGTGAGTGGGTGGGTGAGTGAGTAGATGAGTAAGTGGGTGAGTGAGTGGGTGGGTGAGTGAGTGGGTGAGTGGGTGGGTGAGTGGTTGGGTGAGTGGGTGGGTGAGTGGATGGGTGAGTGAGTGAGTGACTGGGTGAATGGGTGGGTGAATGGGTGGGTGAGTGGCTGAGTGAGTGGGTGGGTGAGTGGGTAGGTGAGTGGGTGAGTGAATGGGTGAGTGAGTAGGTGAGTGACTGGGTGAGTGAATGGGTGGGTGACTGGGTGAGTGAGTGAGTGACTGGGTGAGTGAATGGGTGAGTGAGTGGGTGGGTGAGTGAGTGGGTGAGTGAGTGGTTGAGTGAGTGAGTGACTGGGTGAGTGAATAGGTGGGTGAGTGAGTAGGTGAGTGAATGGGTGAGTGAGTGAATGGGTGAGTGAGTGACTGGGTGAGTGAATGGGTGAGTGAGTGAGTAGGTGAGTGACTGGGTGAGTGAATGGGTGGGTGAGTGAGTGACTGGGTGAGTGAATGGGTGGGTGGGTGAGTGAGTGACTGGGTGAGTGAATGGGTGAGTGAGTGAGTGGGTGAGTGAGTGGGTGAGTGAGTGAGTGACTGGGTGAGTGAATGGGTGGGTGAGTGAGTAGGTGAGTGAGTGGGTGAGTGGGTGAGTGAGTGGGTGAGTGAATGGGTGGGTGAGTGGGTGGGTGAGTGGGTGAGTGAGTAGGTGAGTGAATGGGTGAGTGACTGGGTGAGTGACTGGGTGAGTGAGTGAGTGGGTGAGTGAATGGGTGAGTGAATGGGTGAGTGAGTGAGTGGGTGAGTGACTGGGTGAGTGAGTGGGTGAGTGAATGGGTGAGTGAATGGGTGGGTGAGTGAGTAGGTGAGTGAGTGGGTGAGTGAGTGGGTGAGTGAGTGGGTGGGTGAGTGAGTGGGTGAGTGAGTGGGTGAGTGAATGGGTGAGTGAGTGGGTGAGTGTCTGGGTGAGTGTCTGAGACAACGTAGTGGCCTGGTATGCAGGAGCGCGTGTGGGTTCGCCCTGCCGTAAAAACAAAACGACAAAGCTCCATAGTTTAACGTTCACACTGATGGATCAATATTCACGGTTCCATCCAACAGTGGATTGATCAAGTCTCCCGACGTCATCGATTATAAACATCGAAAGAATCGATTCCGGGTCGCGAGTCGACCAAAAGTTTAGCAATCGGCGATTCCGCGTTGAAACTAATGAGGGCGCAACGTTGGCTTCGATTCGTTGGAATCGACTCTGCTGAGCATTGGTCTCCCAACGTTATTGGTGGCGGTCGGTGAATCGATTCAGTTACAGTTAGTTAATCGATTCAGAATCGGTTGGTGAATCGTGGGTACTCTGTGAGGAATCGATGGGCCAATGGCGTTTGGCGGGAAACGGGTACAGTAGTCGACGTTTATAAGAGTTAACAACATCAACAAATAAACAACAACAACAACTTATTCTTCGCATGTCGCGGCTCAGACATGAAGTGCGTTCTCCCCGGGAGCAATGTGAAAGGTCGGATTCGATTTTATTTTTGTTTTTAACATCAACATTTTTTTTTACAATGTACGTGTATTTTTCGATTTAAAGCTTTCGTGACTGCAATGATTCATCTTCTTTGGTTCTTTCGGTAAAGTCACGTAGATTTGACGTTTCGGCCACAACACACGCGGCCTTCATCAGGTGAAGGGACGAGACTGTCTGGTAGGACAGCGCTGGAGTGAAAGAGCCACGTTCAGATCGCGACCTTTAAGCTGTGTGAGAGGAAACAAAGCGCCTTGACAAAGGAATTAGCATAGAATTTAGCATTGAAATAGCTGAATGATTAGCTTGTGACTCATAGAATTTAGCATTGAAATAGCTAAGTTAAAGCATACACGTTAAAGTCAGAGCATACACATTCACCGAGGCACTTAGTACAAATCAAACAGGAGAATTTAGCATTGAAATAACTACGTGACTTTACCGAAAGAACCAAAGAAAATGTACGTGTATATTTGTTGTTGTTGTTTAAAAATCAACATTATTTAACGATGCATAATTTTTTTTTCTTCCTTTTAATCAACATCCGGCAATGGGGGTTTTAAAAAAAAAATTTACTCGACATTATTTGATGATAATTTACCTCAGAAATGTTTGCGTGCGGTTTTTTTAACCTACGATTGAGACTCACAGAGCCAGACTTAAGGCTCCCACAGGGTTCAGTGTTAATCACTGAGGCTCATATAGTCAGACTAAGGCTCCCACAGGGTTCATTGTTAATCACTGAGGCTCATATAGTCAGACTAAGGCTCCCACAGGGTTCATTGTTAATCACTGAGGCTCATATAGTCAGACTAAGGCTCCCACAGGGTTCAGTGTTAATCACTGAGGCTCATATAGTCAGACTAAGGCTCCCACAGGGTTCAGTGTTAATCACTGAGACTCACAGAGCCATACTGAGGCTCCCACAGGGTTCAGTGTTAATTACTGAGACTCACAGAGCCAGACTGAGGCTCCCACAGGGTTCAGTGTTAATCACTAAGACTCACAGAGCCAGACTAAGGCTCCCACAGGGTTCAGTGTTAATCACTGAAGCTCACAGAGCCAGACTGAGGCTCCCACAGGGTTCAGTGTTAATCACTGAGACTCACAGAGCCAGACTTAAGGCTCCCACATGGTTCAGTGTTAATCACTGAGACTCACAGAGCCAGACTGAGGCTCCCACAGGGTTCAGTGTTAATCACTGAGACTCACAGAGCCAGACTGAGGCTCCCACAGGGTTCAGTGTTAATCACTGAGGCTCACAGAGCCAGACTAAGGCTCCCACAGGGTTCAGTGTTAATCACTGAGGCTCACAGAGCCAGACTAAGACTCCCACAGGGTTCAGTGTTAATCACTGAGACTCACAGAGCCAGACTAAGGCTCCCACAGGGTTCAGTGTTAATCACTGAGACTCACAGAGCCAGACTAAGGCTCCCACAGGGTTCAGTGTTAATCACTGAGGCTCACAGAGCCAGACTAAGACTCCCACAGGGTTCAGTGTTAATCACTAAGACTCACAGAGCCAGACTAAGACTCCCACAGGGTTCAGTGTTAATCACTAAGACTCACAGAGCCAGACTGAGGCTCCCATATGACGGTTGTTGTGCTGATGATGATGTAATGATGATGACGATGTGCTGATGATGTGATGATTTGATGATGTAATTCTGATGTGATGTTGATGTGCTGATGATGATGATGATGTGCTGATGTTGATGTGATGATGATGACGTAGTGATGATGATGATGTGATGATGATGACGATGTGATGATGATGATGTGATGATGACGATGTGCTGATGCTGATGATGTGCTGATGATGATAATGTGATGATGATGTAGTGATGATGATGTGATGATGATGATGACGTGCTGATGATGATGTGATGATATGATGATTATTTGATGATGATGTGATGCTGCTGTGATGTTGATGTGCTGATGATGATGTGATGATGATGACGATGATGTGCTGATTATGATAATGTGATGATGATGATGTTTGCAGTGTTGGGCAGAGCCGTTCAGTCCCTTGCGAAATTTGGAGAAGAAATTCACCTGGCAGCCTTACCTGAGGGGGTGAGTGAGTGGGTGGGTGGTTGAGTGAGTGAGTGGGTGAGTGAGTGAGTGGGTGAGTGGGTGGTTGAGTGAGTGATTGGGTGAGTGAGTGGTTGAGTGGGTGGGTGGGTGAGTGGGTGGGTGAGTGGTTGAGTGGGTGGGTGGGTGAGTGGGTGGGTGAGTGGGTGGGTGAGTGGGTGGATGGGTGGGTGAGTGAGTGGTTGAGTGGGTGGGTGAGTGGGTGGGTGGGTGAGTGGGTGAGTGTGTGGGTGAGTGGGTGGGTGAGTGGGTGGGTGAGTGGGTGGGTGAGTGGTTGAGTGGGTGGGTGGGTGAGTGGGTGGGTGAGTGGGTGAGTGGGTGGGTGAGTGGGTGGATGGGTGGGTGAGTGAGTGGTTGAGTGGGTGGGTGAGTGGGTGAGTGAGTGGGTGGGTGGGTGGGTGAGTGGGTAGGTGGTTGATTGTGGGAGTGGGTGAGTGGTTGAGTGGGTGGGTGAGTGGGTGGGTGGGTGAGTGGGTGAGTGTGTGGGTGAGTGGGTGGGTGAGTGGGTGGGTGAATGAGTGGATGAGTGAGTGAGTGGATGAGTGAGTGAGTGGATGAGTGAGTGGGTGGATGAGTGAGTGGGTGGATGGGTGGGTGAGTGAGTGGTTGAGTGGGTGGGTGAGTGGGTGAGTGAGTGGGTGGGTGGGTGGGTGAGTGGGTAGGTGGTTGATTGTGGGAGTGGGTGGGTGGGTGAGTGAGTGGTTGAGTGGGTGGGTGAGTGGGTGGGTGGGTGAGTGGGTGAGTGTGTGGGTGAGTGGGTGGGTGAGTGGGTGGGTGAGTGAATGAGTGGATGAGTGAGTGAGTGGATGAGTGAGTGAGTGGATGAGTGAGTGGGTGGATGAGTGAGTGGGTGGATGAGTGAATGGGTGAGTGGGTGAGTGAGTGAGTGGGTGGGTGGGTGGGTGTGTGGGTGAGTGGGTAGGTGGTTGAGTGTGTGGGTGAGTGGGTGGATGGGTGGGTGAGTGAGTGGTTGAGTGGGTGGGTGAGTGGGTGAGTGAGTGGGTTGGTGGGTGGGTGGGTGGGTGAGTCGGTGAGTGTGTGGGTGAGTGGGTGAGTGAATGAGTGAGTGAGTGGATGAGTGAGTGGGTGGATGAGTGAGTGGGTGGGTGAGTGAGTGGGTGGATGAGTGAATGGGTGAGTGGGTGAGTGAGTGAGTGAGTGGGTGGGTGGGTGAGTGAGTGTGTGAGTGAGTGAGTGGGTGAGTGGGTGGGTGGGTGAGTGAGTGGGTGGGTGGGTGAGTGTGTGGGTGAGTTGGTGGGTGGGTGTGTGGGTAGGTGAGTGAGTGAGTGGGTGGGTGAGTGGGTGAGTGAGTGGCTGAGTGAGTGGCTGGGTGAGTGAGTGGGTGGATGAGTGAATGGGTGAGTGGGTGAGTGAATAAGTGAATGGGTGAGTGAGTGAATGAGTGAGTGGGTGTGTGAGTGAGTGTATGTGTGAGTGAGTTGGTAGGTGGGTGGGTGAGTGAGTTGGTGGGTGGGTGAGTGAGTGGTAGAGTGAGTTGGTGGGTGGGTGAGTGAGTGGTAGAGTGAGTTGGTGGGTGGGTGAGTTAGTTGTAGAGTGAGTTGATGGGTGGGTGGTAAAGTGAGTTGGTGGGTGGTAGAGTGAGTTGGTGGGTGGGTGAGCGGGTGAGTTGGTGGGTGAGTGAGTGGTAGAGTGATATGGTGAGTGAGTGGTAGAGTGAGTTGGTGGGTGGTAGAGTGAGCTGGTGAGTAAGTTGGTGAGTGGGTGAGTGAGTGAGTGGGTGGGTGGGTGAGTGAGTGGGTGGGTGAGTGGGTGAGTGGGTGGGTGAGTGGGTGAGTGAGTGACTGAGTGAGTGAGTGAGTGAACGAGTGAGTGTGAGTGAGTGTGTAAGTGTGTGAGTGAGTGTGTGACTGAGTGTGTCAGTGACTGAGTGAGTGAGTGAACGAGTGAGTGAGTGTGTGAGTGACTGAGTGAGTGAGTGAACGAGTGAGTGAGTGAGTGACTGAGTGAGTGACTGAGTGAGTGTGTGACTGAGTGAGTGACTGAGTGTGTGAGCGAGCGTGTGAGTGACTGAGTGAGTGTGTGAGTGAGTGTGTAAGTGTGTGAGTGAGTGTGTGACTGAGTGTGTGAGTGACTGAGTGAGTGAGTGAACGAGTGAGTGAGTGAGTGTGTGAGTGACTGAGTGAGTGAGTGAACGAGTGAGTGAGTGACTGAGTGAGTGACTGAGTGAGTGACTGAGTGAGTGAGTCTGTAAGTGAGTGAGTGACTGAGTGAGTGAGCGAGCGTGTGAGTGAGTGAGTGAATGCGTGAGTGAGTGACTGAGTGAGTGAGTGACTGAGTGAGTGTGTGACTGTGTGAGTGACTGACTGAGTGAGTGAATGAGTGAGTGAATGAGTGAGTGACTGAGTGACTGAGTGAGTGAGCGAGCGTGTGAGTGAGTAAGTGTGTGAGTGTGTAAGTGACTGAGTGACTGAGTGAGTGAGTGAGTGTATGAGTGACTGAGTGAGTGAGTGAACGAGTGAATGAGTGTGTGTGTGAGTGAGTGAGTGACTGAGTGAGTGAGTGAGTGTGTGAGTGAGTGACTGAGTGAGTGACTGAGTGAGTGACTGAGTGAGTGACTGAATGAGTGACTGAGTGAGTGAGTGACTGAGTGAGTGAGTGACTGAGTGAATGAGTGAGTGACTGAGTGAGTGAGTGAACGAGTGAGTGAGTGAGTGAGCGAGCGTGTGGTGTGCCCCCAGCTCTCCCTGCGTGCCGTCAACTCGTGCCGCTCGGCCTACGCCAGTTTCCTCCTCTCCCACCTCTGCTTCCTGCACTACGAGCACCGTCGCCGCGGCGATGGAGGTCGTCTCCGTGGCGACCGTTGCCAGGGCGACGACGTTGCCGAGGAGACCTTCCGCTGCAGGATCAGCGTGAAGGTACCGGCAAACATGGAGGCGGAAACATTACGCTCTGGGGTGGTGTTTTTCTGCCGCATCAAAGGGACGATGGACGGGGCCATGCACCGTCAAATTTTTGGGTGAGAACCTCCCTTCCCCTCGGCCAGGGCACTGAAAATGGGTCGTGGATGGGTATTCCAGCATGACAATGACCCAAAACACACGGCCAAGGCAACAAAGGAGTGGCTCAAGAAGAAGCACATTAAGGTCCTGGAGTGGGCCTAGCCAGTCTCCAGTACCTTAATCCCGTAGGAAAATCTGTGGAGGGAGCTGAAGGTTCGAGTTGCCAAACGTCAGCCTCGAAAACCTTAACGACTTGGAGAAGATCTGCAAAAGAGGAGTGGGACAAAATCCCTCCTGAGATGTGTCCAAAACCTGGTGGCCAACTACAAGAAACGTCTGACCTCTGTGATTGCCAACAAGGGTTTTGCCACCAAATACTAAGTCACGTTTTGCAGAGGGGTCAAATACTTATTTCCCTCATTAAAATGCAAATCGATTTATAACATTTTTGACGTGCGTTTTTCTGGATTTTTGTTGTTGCTATTCTGTCTCTCACTGTTCAAATAAACCTACCATTAAAAGTATAGACTCATCATTTCTTTGTCAGTGGGCAAACGTACAAAATCAGCAGGGGATCAAATACTTTTTTCCCTCACTGTACATGGCCGGGAGTCGGAGCCATTCCCTGTACACCTTGGGGTGCGACAGGGATGTCCTCTGGCTCCAACATTATTTAACATTTATTTCGACCACGTAGTTCGTGAAGCCCTCAATAGCTGTACCGGGGGAATCTCCATATGGTACAGATATAGTGGGAGGCTGATCGATGCCCGGGTGCGGTCAAGGGATGGCTCCCTATTGCTCAACCACATGTATGCTGATGATTTGGTAATAGCTGCTCATTCAGAGGAGGTGTTGGAGACGCTGCTGCTGAGACTGGAGCGTGCCACTAAGAGGTGGGGCCTTACCATCAGCCCCACCAAAACTAAGCACCTGCCTGGGTATTTTGTACCATCGGACACTCCACTCCCACAACTCCCAATCGGTGATGGGGCAGTTGTGGAGAGAGTGGAGAGTTTCCCATACCTGGGCAGTGTGCTTATGACCGGCTCCGGTTTAACAGCAGAGGTCTCACTCCGAATCAGTCGAGCGGCAATATCTTTTCATCGGTTGCGTAACGCTGTGTGGAAGCTACCTGGTCTGTCGCTCTGCACTAAGCTTCAGGTCTTCTCGGCCACGGTCATTCCCTCCCTTCTCTACGCTTGCGAAACGTGGACCCCCCTAACGGAACATCTTTGCAGGTTAGACACATTTAGGATAGCCTGCCTACGATCAATCCTGGGTTTAACCAGGCTGGATTGTGTGAGGAGCTCACAAATCCTCGAAAGATCTGGGCAAAGTCCCATCGGTGAGCTCCTCCGGCAGGCAAGGCTGCGATGGCTGGGTCATGTAGCCCGCATGCCCAGCCACCGCATGCCGAAACAGCTTTTGTTCGGCCGGATCGAGGGGACTAAACGGGCGCGGCACGGGCTAGAGAAGAGATGGAGTGATGTGGTACAGGAGGACGTGGAGCTGAGTGGACTTGCCGATGACTGGTACCAGCGGTGTCAAGATCGGCCTCTGTGGAGGAGGCTCGTGAAGGACGCTACTGGGCAGTTGGAGGCAGTCGCCCTCCAACAACAACTGAGGGCGGAGGAGCGACGCTCACAACAACGAGCGGAGCGCCAGGTGGCTAAAGCACAGCAGGTTGGCACAGTAGGGGGCACAGGTGGTGCATCAGCCAGTCATCTCAGTCAGTCGACCCGTGGCACCTGGGTCTGCCCCGTGACCTCCTGCCAGCGGGCGTTCGACACTTCACGTGGCCTCAAGGTGCACATAGCCTGGCACAAGCGTCGTGGTGACGTCACCGCCACTTAGTGGTGAATGGCGGTTGTTGTTGTGTATGTGTGTGTGTAAGTGTGTGTCTGTGTATGTCTGTGTGTGTCTGTGTGTCTGTGTGTGTGTCTGTGTGTGTCTGTGTGTGTCTATGTGGCTGTGTGTGTGTGTGTCTGAGTATATATGTATCTGTGTGTGTCTGTGTGTCTGCGTGTGGCTGTGTGTGTAGGCCATGCTCTCTGTGTTCAGGGCCACGGGCTCGCTGGACAAGGCGGTGGAGCAGTGCCGCATTATACTCAACCCCAAAACGTGTCGCCTCATCATCCAGATGCGGTGTTTTTCGCGGTAACGCAGCTCACCACCCTCAAGTCTGTGGGGGCTCTGTGGGTCTCACTCACTCACCCACTCACTCACCCATTCACTCACCCACTCACCCACTCACTCACTCACCCACTCACCCACTCACCCCACTCACCCACTCACTCACTCATTCACTCACCCATTCACTCACCCACTCACCCACTCACTCACCCACTCACCCACTCACCCACTCACTCACTCACCCACTCACTCACTCACCACTCACTCACTCACTCACCCACTCACCCACTCACTCACTCACTCATCCACTCACTCACCCACTCACCCACTTACCCACTCACTCACTCACTCACCCACTCACCCACTCACTCACTCACCCACTCACTCACTCACCCACTCACTCACCCACTCATTCACCCACTTACTCACCCACTCACTCACCCATTCACTCACCCACTCACTCACCCACTCGCTCACCCACTCACTCACTCACCCACTCACTCACCCACTCACCCACTCACTCACCCACTCACTCACCCACTCACTCACCCACTCACTCACTCACCCACCCACTCACTCACCCACCCACCCACCCACTCACTCACTCACTCACCCACCCACTCACCCACCCACCCACCCACCCACTCACTCACTCACCCACTCACCCACTCATTCACCCACTCACTCACCCACTCACTCACCCATTCACTCACCCACTCACTCACCCACTCACTCACTCACCCACTCACTCACACAGTCACTCACTCACCCACTCACTCACTCACTCACCCACTCACTCACCCACTCACACACTCACTCACCCACCCACTCACTCACTCACCCACTCACTTACCCACCCGCTCACTCACCCACTCACTCACTCACCCACTCACCCACTCACCCGTTCACTCACCCACTCACCCACTCACGCACCCACACACTCAGTCACTCACTCACTCACTCACCCACTCAGTAACTCACTCACCCACTCACTAACTCACTCACCACTGACCCACTCATGCACCCACTCACTCTGTGAATCACCCACCCACTCATCCACCCACCCACTCACTCACCCACTTATTCACTCATCCACCCACTCACCCACTTATTCACTCACCCACTCACCCACTCACTCACCCACTCATCCACTTATTCACTCACCCACCCATCCACCCATTCATTCACCCACTCCCTTACTCACCAATTGGCGATCTTTACGACACATCGCACCCGGTACTCATTTGAGGCTGAGTCCACCTAGGGGAGGCCCAGGACCGGTTCAGATAATTGTCACCGGTGCTGGCCGTGATTGGGAATGGAACTCGAGTCTCTGCTGGGTTCGTAGCGCAGCGTAGCGCTAAACCACTACACTACCGCTCCCCACATACACACACACACACAGAACGCACACACAGACACACAGACACACACATAGACACACACACAGAGACACACAGAGACACAGTGAGACACACAGAAACACACAGAGACACACAGAAACACACAGAGACACACAGAGACACACAGAGGCACAGTGAGACACACTGAAACACACAGAGACACACAGAGACACACAGAACACACAGAGACACACACAGAACAGACACACACACAGACACACACACACACACAGACACACATATAGACACATACACACAGAACGCACAGAACACACACATGGACACACACACACAGACACACACACACACAGTGACACACACACAGTGACACACACAGACACACACACAGACACACACACAGACACACACACAGACACACACACAGACACACACACATACACACACACAGTGACACACACACACACACAGTGACACACACACACAGTGACACACACAGACAGACACACACAGACACACACACGCCCATACACGCAGCGTGATGCTGTGGTGGTTGTTGTTGTGGTGGTGGTTGTTGTTGATTGTTGTTGTTGTGCTTGTTATTGTGGTTGTTGTTGTTATTGTGGTGGTGGTTGTTGTGGTTGTTGTTGATTGTTTTTGTTATTGTGGTGGTTGTTGTTGTTGATTGTTGTTGTTGTGCTTGTTATTGTGGTTGTTGTTGTTACTGTGGTGGTTGTTGTTGTTGTTGTTGATTGTTGTTGTTGTGCTTGTTATTGTGGTGGTTGTTGTTGTGGTGGTTGTTGTTACTGTGGTGGTTGTTGTTATTGTGGTGGTTGTGGTGGTTGTTGATTGTTGTTGTTATTGTGGTTGTTGTTGTGGTTGGTTGTTGTTGTGGTTGTTGTTGTGGTGGTTGTTGATTGTTGTTGTTGAGGTTTTTGGTTGTTGTTATTGTGGTGGTTGTTTGTTGTTGTTATTGTGGTTGTTGATTGTTGTTGTGGTGATTGTTGTTGTTGTGGTGATTGTTGTTGTTGTGGTGATTGTTGTTGTTGTGATTGTTGTTGTGGTGATTGTTGTTGTTGTGGTGATTGTTGTTGTTGTGGTGATTGTTGTTGTTGTGGTTGATTGTTGTTGTTGTTGTGGTGATTGTTGTTGTTTGTTGTGGTGATTGTTGTTGTGGTGATTGTTGTTGTTGTGGTGATTGTTGTTGTTGTGGTGATTGTTGTTGTTGTGGTGATTGTTGTTGTTGTGGTTGATTGTTGTTGTTGTGGTGATTGTTGTTGTTGATTGTTGTTGTTGTTGTGGTGATTGTTGTTGTTGTGGTGATTATTGTTGTTGTGGTGATTGTTGTTGTGGTGATTATTGTTGTTGTTGTTGTTGTGGTGATTGTTGTTGTGGTGATTATTGTTGTTGTTGTTGTTGTTGTGGTGATTGTTGTTGTGGTGATTGTTGTTGTTGTGGTGATTGTTGTTGTGGTGATTGTTGTTGTGGTGATTGTTGTTGTTGTGGTGATTGTTGTTGTTGTTGTTGTTGTGGTGATTGTTGTTGTTGTTGTGGTGATTGTTGTTGTGGTGATTATTGTTGTTGTTGTTGTTGTGGTGATTGTTGTTGTGGTGATTATTGTTGTTGTTGTTGTTGTGGTGATTGTTGTTGTGGTGATTATTGTTGTTGTTGTGGTGATTGTTGTTGTGGTGATTATTGTTGTTGTTGTGATTGTTGTTGTTGTGGTGATTATTGTTGTTGTGGTGATTGTTGTTGTGGTGATTGTTGTTGTGGTGATTATTGTTGTTGTGTGATTGTTGTTGTGGTGATTATTGTTGTTGTTGTTGTGGTGATTGTTGTTGTTGTGGTGATTGTTGTTGTGGTGATTGTTGTTGTGGTGATTATTGTTGTTGTTGTGGTGATTGTTGTTGTGGTGATTATTGTTGTTGTTGTTGTGGTGATTGTTGTTGTTGTGGTGATTGTGGTTGGTGATTGTTGTTGTTGTGGTGATTGTTGTTGTTGTGGTGATTGTTGTTGTTGTGGTGATTGTGGTGGTGATTGTTGTTATTGTGGTTGTTGATTGTTGTTGTGGTGATTGTTGTTGTTGTTGTGTTGATTGTTGTTGTGGTGATTATTGTTGTTGTTGTTGTTGTGGTGATTGTTGATTGTTGTTGTGGTGATTATTATTGTTGTTGTTGTTGTTGCTGCAGGCGTCACCACGACCCGCCATCTGTGCTTCTCTGACGTGGACAATGTGGAGGCCTCCTTCAGTAAAAGCGGCAGCCCCAACGAGCTGAGAGCACCAGCGAGGTGAGGGTGGGGGTGGGTGGGTGGGGGGGGGTGGGGGTGGGTGGGGGGTGGGTGGGTGGGGGTGGTGTGGGTGGGGTGTGGGTGGGTGGGGGGGTTGGGGGTGGGTGTGGGTGGGGGATGGTGAGTGGGTGAGTGAGTTGGTGGGTGGGTGAGTGAGTTGTAGAGTGAGTTGATGGTGGGTGGTAAAGTGAGTTGGTGGGTGGTAGAGTGAGTTGGTGGGTGTAGAGTGAGCTGGTGAGTAAGTTGGTGAGTGAGTGGGTGGGTGGGTGGGTGGGTGAGTGGGTGGGTGAGTAGGTGAGTGAGTCGGTGAGTGTGTGAGTTTGTGAGTAAGTGAGTGAGTTGGTGAGTGAGTGAGTGAGTGAATGAGTTGGTGAGTGAGTGAGTGAGTGGGTGAGTGAGTGAGTGGAGTAGGTGAGTGAGTGGGTGAGTGAGTGAGTAGGTGAGTGAGTTGGTGAGTGAGTGGTAGAATGAGTGGGTGAGTGGTAGAGTGAGTTGGTGGGTGATTGAGTGGGTGAGTGAGTTGGTGGGTGAGTGAGTGGGTGAGTGAGTTGGTGAGTGAGTGTGTGAGTGGGTGAGTGAATGAGTGGGTGGGTGAGTGGGTGAGTGGGTGGGTGGGTGAGTGAGTGGGTGGCTGGGTAGGTGAGTGAGTGGGTGAGTGGGTGGGTGCGTGAGTGAGTGGGTGGGTGGGTGAGTAACTGAGTGAGTTGTTGAGTGAGTGAGTGGGTGAGTGGTAGAGTGAGTGGTGAGTGAGTGAGTTGGTGAGTGAGTGAGTGAATGTGTGAGTGAGTGTGTGAGTGAGTAGGTGAGTGCGTGGGTGAGTGAGTGGGTGAGTGAGTGAGTGAGTTGGTGGGTGGGTGAGTTGGTGGGTGGGTGAGTTGGTGGGTGAGTGCTAGAGTGAGCTGGTGGGTGAGTGAGTGAGTTGATGAGTGGTAGAGTAAGCTGGTAGGTGAGTGAGTGAGTGGGTGAGTGAGTGATTGAGTGGGTGAGTGAGTGTGTGAGTGAGTGAGTGAGTTGGTGGGTGAGTGAGTGGGTGAGTGAGTGTGTGAGTTGGTGAGTGAGTGGGTGAGTGGTAGAGTGAGTGGTTGAGTGAGTTGGTGAGTGGGTGAGTGGGTGAGTGAGTGAGTGAGTGGGTGGATGAGTGAGTGGGTGAGTGAGTGGGTGAGTGGTAGAGTGAGCTGGTGGGTGAGTCAGTGAGTTGGTGAGTGAGTGAGTGAGTGGTTGAGTGAGTGAGTGGTTGAGTGAGTGAGTAGGTGAGTGAGTGAGTGGGTGAGTGAGTGAGTAGGTGAGTGAGTGAGTGGGTGAGTGAGTGAGTAGGTGAGTGAGTGAGTGGGTGTGTGAGTGAGTGAGTAGGTGAGTGAGTGGGTGAGTGAGTGAGTGGATGAGTGAGTGGGTGAGTGAGTGAGTGAGTTGGTGGCTGGGTGAGTTGGTGGGTGAGTGGTAGAGTGAGCTGGTGGGTGGGTGAGTGAGTGGGTGAGTGAGTGAGTGAGTAGATGAGTGGGTGAGTGAGTGGGTGAGTGAGTGGGTGAGTGAGTGAGTGAGTGGGTGAGTGAGTGGGTGAGTGGGTGAGTGGGTGGGTGAGTTGGTGAGTGGGTGAGTGGGTGAGTGAGTGAGTGGGTGAGTGGGTGAGTGAGTGAGTGTGTGAGTGAGTGAGTGAGTGTGTGGGTGAGTGAGTGAGTGGGTGAGTGAGTTGGTGAGTGGTAGAGTGATTTGGTGAGTGAGTGGTAGAGTGAGTTGGCGAGTGGGTGAGTGAGTGAGTGGGTGAGTGGGTGAGTGAGTGGCTGAGTGAGTGAGTGGGTGAGTGAGTTGGTGAGTGAGTTAGTGGGTGAGTGGGTGAGTGAGTGGTTGAGTGAGTGGGTGAGTGTGTGAGTGTGTGGGTAAGTAAGTGAGCGAGTGGTCCTCGTCGCCGCGGCGACCGTTGCCGCGGTCCTCGTTGCCGCGGTCCTCGTCGCCGCGGCGACCGTTGCCCGCGGTCCTCGTCGCCGCGGCGACCGTTGCCGTGCGTGTCCCCCAGGCTGCTGTCCGACGCCCTGGTCCACTTCCACGGCGTCCACGAGGAGGTCTGCCTCACCGCCTCGCCCACTCACGTCACCCTTAGCAACGTGCCCCGACGAGGGCATCGGTGGGTCGCCACGGCAACGCCCGCCTCACCGCCTCGCCCACTCACGTCACCCTTAGCAACGTGCCCGACGAGAGCGTCGGTGGGTCGCCACGGCAACGCCCGCCTCACCGCCTCGCCCACTCACGTCTCCCTTAGCAACGTGCCCGACGAGAGCGTCGGTGGGTCGCCACGGCAACGCCGCCGCCTCACCGCCTCGCCCACTCACAGTCACCCTTAGCAACGTGCCCGACGAGAGCATCGGTGGGTCGCCATGGCAACGCCCGTCTCACCGCCTCGCCCACTCACGTCACCCTTAGCAACGTGCCCGACGAGGGCATCGGTGGGTCGCCACGGCAACGCCCGCCTCACCGCCTCGCCCACGCACGTCACCCTTAGCAAACGTGCCCGACGAGAGCGTCGGTGGGTCGCCATGGCAACGCCCGCCTCACCGCCTCGCCCACTCACGTCACCTTAGCAACGTGCCCGACGAGGGCGTCGGTGGGTCGCCACTGGCAACGCCCGCCTCACCGCCTCGCCCACTCACGTCTCCCTTAGCAACGTGCCCGCGAGAGCGTCGGTGGGTCGCCACGGCAACGCCCGCCTCACCGCCTCGCCCACGCACGTCACCCTTAGCAACGCACGTCACCCTTAGCAACGCACGGTCACCCTAGCAACGTGCCCGACGAGAGCATCGGTAGGTCGCCACGGCAACGCCCTGTGTGTGTGTGTGTGTGCGGTGGTGGTGTGTGGTGGTGTGTGTGTCACTGTGTGTGTGTCTGTGTGTCACTGTGTGTGTGTTACTGTGTGTGTGTCACTGTGTGTGTGTGTGTCACACTGTGTGTGTGTGTCACTGTGTGTGTGTCACTGTGTGTGTGTGTCCACTGTGTGTGTGTGTCACTGTGTGTGTGTCACTGTGTGTGTCACTGTGTGTGTGTCACTGTGTGTGTGTCACTGTGTGTGTCACTGTGTGTGTGTCACTGTGTGTGTGTCACTGTGTGTGTGTGTCACTGTGTGTGTGTGTCACTGTGTGTGTGTCTGTGTGTCTGTCTGTGTATCTGTGTGTGTGTGTGGTGGTGGTGTGTGTGTGTCTGTGTGTGTCTGTCTGTCTGTGTGTCTGTGTGTGTGTGTGTGGTGGTGGTGTGTGTGTGTGTGTGGTGGTGGTGTGTGTGTGTGTGTGTGTGTGTGTATGTGTCTGTGTGTGTGTGTGTCACTGTGTGTGGTGAGCGGTAGTGTAGTGGTTAGCGCTACGCTGCGCTATGAACCTGGCGACCCGGGTTCGATTCCCGCTCACGGCCAACACCAGTGACGGAATATCTGAACCGGTCCCGGGCCTCCCCTAGGTCGACTCAGCCTCAAATGAGTACCTGGTGCGATGTGTAAACATCGCCACTGGGGATACAAAGGCGGTCGGGCGTGGTGCTGGCCACCCACCCCCATCGTGTACCGTTCCGGCCTTCATAGGTGCTCGCTAACAGCACTTGCCCACTACAGTCTGTTAAGGGCTACACGGGGGATCTTTGTTTTGTGTGCGGTGGTGGGGGTGTGTGTGTGTTTGTGTGTGTGTGGTGGTGGTGTGTGGTGGTGTGTGGTGGTAGTGTGCGGTGGTGGGTGTGTGTGTGTGTGGTGGTGGTGTGTGGTGCTGTGTGGTGGGTGTGTGTGAGTCTGTGTGTGTGTGTGGTGGTGGTGTGTGTGGTGTGTGTGAGTCTGTGTGGTGGTGGTCTTTGATCTTTGTGTTTGTCTGTGCAGTTTCAGGAAAGGGCGGTCCTGCACAGATGCCATATTTTCTGTCCGTCTGCTACAGCAGAGGTGTAGGGAATTCCAGCAAGACCTACATCTCTGCTTTATTGACCTGGTCAAGGCCTATGATACCATCAGTAGGCCTGGGCTCTGGGTTGTTCTTCGTGCTTTTGGAGTCCCTGACCCTCTGCTCACGATCATTAAGGACCTTCATGATGGTGAACGGGCCCGGGTAAAACTACGTGGCCAGGAGTCCGAGCCATTCCCTGTACACCTTGGGGTGCGACAGGGATGTCCTCTGGCTCCCACATTATTTAACATCTATTTTGACCACGTAGTTCGTGAAGCCTTCAATAGCTGTACCGGGGGAATCTCCCTATGGTAAAGATATAATGGGAGGCTGATCGATGCCCGGGTGCATTCAAGGGATGGCTCCCTATTGCTCAACCACGTTATGCATGCCGATGATTTGGTAATAGCTGCTCATTCAGAGGAGGAGTTGGAGACGCTGCTGCTGAGACTGGAGCGTGCCACTAAGAGGTGGGGCCTTACCATCAGCCCCACCAAAACTAAGCATCTGCCTGGGTATTTTGTACCATCGGACACTCCACCCCCACAACTCCCAATCGGTGATGGGGCAGTTGTGGAGAGAGTGGAGAGTTTCCCATACCTGGGCAGTGTGCTTATGACCGGCTCCAGTTTAACAGCAGAGGTCTCACTCCGAATCAGTCGAGCGGCAATATCTTTTCATCGGTTGCGTAACGCTGTGTGGAAGCTACCTGGTCTGTCGCTCTGCACTAAGCTTCAGGTATTGTCGGCCACGGTCATTCCCTCCCTTCTCTACGCTTGCGAAACGTGGACCCCCCTAATGGAACATCTTCGCCGGTTAGAAACATTTAGGCTGGCCTGCCTACGATCCATCCTGGGTTTAACCAAACTAGATTGCGTGAGGAGCTCACAAATCCTTGAAAGATCTGGGCAAGGTCCCATCGGTGAGCTCCTCCGGCGGGCAAGGCTGCGATGGCTGGGTCATGTAGCCCGCATGCCCAGCCACCGCATGCCGAAACAGCTTTTGTCCGGCCGGATTGAGGGGGCTAAACGGGCACGGCACGGGCTAGAGAAGAGATGGAGTGATGTGGTATGGGAGGACGTGGAGCTGAGTGGACTTGCCGATGACTGGTACCAGCGGTGTGAAGATCGGCCTCTGTGGAGGAGGCTCGTGAAGGATGCTACTGGGCAGTTGGAGGCAGTCGCCCTCCAACAACAACGGAGGGCGGAGGAGCGACGCTCACAACAACGAGCGGAGCGCCGGGTGGCTGAAGCACA
>NW_022639132.1:37500-71913 GCF_010993605.1 Petromyzon marinus | reverse complement strand
CAGACAAAGCTCCTCCAGATAGCCTCTAGCAGGGCTGTAGGGGCAAGTGCTGACGATTGCTGTGGTTGTTCCACCTGATGACGATTGCTGTGGTTGTTCCACCTGATGACGATTTCTGTGTCGCGATCTATAATTTTATTTCCTACCCACGTGATGACTTTATCGAAAATGCTTCGAATGAAGATAATTGACGACTTAGATTACCTCATAAAACGAATAATAATAATGCACTTTAACACAAATTATTGACGAATTGTGTGTCTCTCTCTCTCTCTCACGTACAGCATCGGTGGTTGAGTGGTCGTTGGCCAAACGGATGTTATACTTTATATATGAGGCAAAATATGACTAATATTACCTCACAAATCGAATTAAATTTCGATTTAGAACACGTTGAAAGTTTGCCGATGTAACGTCGAATGGTGTCTGTATCAATTACGTGCATCAATCGGTTGTAGAATTGGTATTTCGGTGACATCATATATGAGGTAACGTGCGACTTGGGTTAACTCGTAAGACCAATAACAATCGACTTAATGGTTGACATTATGAGGCCTAATGGTGTCTAAATTTCACGTACAGCATCGTGGTAGAATTGGTGTACGGATGTTAAACATTATATACGGGGTAATGTGCGACTTAGACTACTTCATAAAACCAATAAAAATAAAAACTTGAAAGTTTTATTTTTATTGGTTTCATAAAACTTCAAAGTGTATTTGTATTGCTTTTGTGGTAATCTAAGCCATATCTAAGCCATATTTCACCTCGTATATATGAACTAGGTTGACTACCCGGCTTCGCCCGGGGGCTTGGATCCACCACGCCCGGCCGCCTTTGTCTCCCCAGTGGCGATGTTCACCACACACCACAGCCGTTAGTAGTTTTGAGGCTGAGTCGACCTAGGGGTGGCACGGGACCGGCTGAAAAAAATCAATACCGGTGGTGGCCGTGAGCGGGAATCGAACTCGGGTCGCCGGGTTCGTAGCGCAGTGTAGCGCTACACATACACTAGAACGTGTTACACTTCCACAGACACACACAGACACATACAGACACAGACACATACAGACACACACAGACACACACAGACACACAGACACACGACACAGACACACACACAGACACACACACAGACATACACACAGACACACACACAGACACACACACAGACATACACACACACAGGCACATATACACACAGACACACACACAGACACAAACACACAGACAGCGCGCTAACCACTACACTACAACGCGTTACGCTTCCACGTGCGCGGGTCACGTGACAGCTGTGACGTCACAGCTCACTTGACGTGCATAAAAAATGCATTATTGATCTCCCTCCCCCCCCCTAAAAAAACAACTAAATTGTATTTTTATAATTGTTGCACGGTGTACAGTCTGGAAAGTACCCACACGGAAAATTTCAAGTTTACTGCATGTCGGGAAGTACGCTAAACATTTTGAACAGACTGCTCTAGAGGAGTTGTGTACACCCCCTTAGCTGCTACTGCTATTCAGTGGCCTAAAATAAAATAAAATGTTTCGCTCCGGATGAACCGATGCCAAGTATTATCTGTATTTTGATTTAGCGTGCCGATCTTTAAAGGTGCATTGAGAAATGTTGATACTCCGAATGATGCCTCTGTTGTTGTTTGTGGAGTAACTCATGCATCCAGCTGTGGCTCTAGGATTTGGTGTTACATGTTATTTACGTAGTTTATTTTGATTTAAAGCTTTCGTGACTGCAGTGATTCATATTCTTAGCTCTTTCGGTAAAGTCACGTTGAAGGGAAACAATAAAAAAAAATATATAAAACCAATAAAAATTCTCACGACGTTTCGACCATAACACAAACGGTCATCATCAGGTGTGAAAAATAATAAAAAATATATCAGATATATTTAAAAACAATTTTTATTGTTTTAAAAAATATATTTTTAAACAATTTTTATTGTTTTAAAATATATATAAAACAATAAAAATTCTCACGACGTTTCCACCATAACACAAACGGTCATCATCAGGTGTGAAAAATAAAAATGAAAAATAAAAATGTTTTAAAATATATATTTTAAAACTATTTTAAACCTGATGATGACCGTTCGTGTTACGGTCGAAACGTCGTGAGATTTGTATTCGTTTTTATATATATTTTATCATTCTTATTGTTTCCCTTCAACGTGACTTTACCGAAAGAGCTAACAATATGTAGTTTATCGTTTAAAAAATCGGTCACAGTCCCGCTGTGATGATCGCTGTTACGTGGCAATTACGGCTTTAGGTTTTTCGGTGATTTCGAAAACGTTTGTTTGGTTTGGACACGGTGTTTTTTGCTTTTGTTGTAAGTGCGGAGTTAGACTGACGGCCTTAATCTAAAGTTGTCTTGTGGTTGTTGTTGTTGTGGTTGTTGTTGTGGTTGTTGTTTGACTTTGCATCCCAACTGGGATTGTTTGAACACAGCGTTGGTGGTGGTGGTGGTGTATACGCTGCTTTTTTTCAGGAATATTTTTGCTTTTGGTGTTGTGGTTATTGCAAACATGATGCCTTGAATAAAGGTGCCAGTTTTTTTGTGTGTCAGTTAAAAGGGTAAAAACCTATTACTATATCTTGTTACTGGCAAAGGAGGTCTCATAATGTAAATACTCTGATGGTGCGCTGTTTTTGAGTTGTACGCCTTTTGGCGTCTTCTGGTCCAACACCAGCGGAGAGACTAAAGGGCTCTAAGAAAAGCCGTCTCTGGTGTGGACCAATCAAATTCAAGGACAGTGCCAATAATATTATTATCAGAGTTGTCTCTTTTTGTTTGCATTTTGACTGCTTGTGTTGTGGTTATTGCAAACATGATGCCTTGAATAAAGGTGTCAGTTTTTGGTGCCAGTTAAAAGGGTAAAACCTATTACTATATCTTGTTACTGGCAAAGGAGGTCTCATAATGTAAATGTTCACCCAGAGCCCCTCAATACTCTGATGGTGCGCTGTTTTTGAGTTGTACGCCTTTTGGCGTCTTCTGGTCCAACACCAGCGGAGAGACTAAAGGGCTCTAAGAAAAGCCGTCTCTGGTGTGGACCAATCAAATTCAAGGACAGTGCCAATAATATTATTATCAGAGTTGTCTCTTTTTGTTTGCATTTTGACTGCTTGTGTTGTGGTTATTGCAAACATGATGCCTTGAATAAAGGTGTCAGTTTTTGTGCCGGTTAAAAGAGTAAAACCTATTACTATATCTTGTTACTGGCAAAGGAGGTCTCATAATGTAAATGCTCACCCCGAGCCCTCAATACTCTGATAGTGCGCTGTTTTTGAGTTGTACGCCTTTTGGCATCTTCTGGTCCAACACCAGCGGAGAGACTAAAGGGCTCTAAGAAAATTCGTCTCTGGTGTGGACCAATCAAATTCAAGGACAGTGCCAATATCATTATCAGAGTTGTCTCTTTTTGATTGCATTTTGACTGCTTGTGTTGTGGTTATTGTAGACATGATGCCTTGAATAAAAGGTGTCATTTTTTTGTGCCAGTTAAAAGGGTACAACCTATTCCTATGTGCTTATTATTATTATTATTCAATACCCGATCAAAAGTTTTTGCGTGTTAAAAAGGAGAGTTATCGGGTATTGAATAATAATAATAAGCACATAGTAATAGGTTTTACCCTTTTAACTGGCACAAAAAACTGACACATTTATTCAACCAATCAAATTCAAGGACAGTGCCAATATCATTATCAGAGTTGTCTCTTTTTGTTTGCATGTTGACTGCTTGTGTTGTGGTTATTGCAAACACGATGCCTTGAATAAAGGTGTCAGTTTTTTGTGCCAGTTAAAAGGGTAAAAACCTATTACTATATCTTGTTTACTGGCAAAGGTCTCATAATGTAAATGTTCACCCAGAGCCCCTCAATACTCTGATGGTGCGCTGTTTTTGAGTTGTACGCCTTTTGGCGTCTTCTGGTCCAACACCAGCGGAGACTAAAGGGCTCTAAGAAAAGCCGTCTCTGGTGTGGACCAATCAAATTTAAGGACAGTGCCAATATTATTATTATCAGAGTTGTCTCTTTTTGATTGCATTTTGACTGTGTTGTGGTTATTGCAGACATGATGCCTTGAATAAAGGTGTCAGTTTTTTTGTGTGCCAGTTAAAAGGGTAAAACCTATTACTACAATATTTTAGCTGTTTTTTTTATTTTCCCATGGTTTTTCTGTTTTGCACAAAGTCAACGCGTAGCAGTCACTTTAAAGATTTTTTTCTTGTTGGTGTTTTTGTTTGGGCTATATCGAAATAAATAAACTGAAATAATAAAAAAAATAAGTAACGAAAATAAACACAATCACAACTTTGCCTTTAATATAAATGGAGATGAACATCCTTCTGCAGAAATTTTGATTTCAAGCTTTTCGTGACTGTCAGTGATTCATATTCTTGGTTCTTTCGGTAAAGTCACCGCCGCGTTAGAAGGGAAACAATAAAATAATAAAAATATAAAACAATAAAATTATTATTCTTGGTTCTTTAGGTAAAGTCACCACCACGTTAGAAGGGAATATATGATATATGTTACTCATATTACCTCATAAAACCAATAAAATTACATTGTATAACGCTTTAAAGGTTGGCTATGTAAGGACGACTGCTCAGCATTAGTGATGGAGTTGGTATGAGGAGGTTGACACATCATATATGAGGTAATATGTGACCTATATTACCTCATTAAACTAATTAAAAATACACTTTTACATTGTTAAAAAGCACAAAAAGCTAACTTTGACACCGTAATGGTTGACTATGTAAGGCTTTACGGTACCCAACGTATTCGTACAGCATCGGTGGTTCAGTGGTAGAATTCTCGCCTGCCACGCGGGAGGCCCGGGTTCGATTCCCGGCCGATGCACATTTTTATTCTTAAAATATATATATTTTTTTAAGTTGTAAATAATGAGGTGTTTAGAATTACACATCAGTTTTTATGTTTATAGAACGTTGTGTTTTGCAAACAGTAATAAGAAATATTTTGTAATGCGTACGCTTGCTGAGGCTGCTTTGGACACCCATAGAGTTCACAATTGGCTCTGTCGCCCCCTGCTGGTGAGAGAGGAGATGGCGCTGATGGGTGAGTGGTTGGGTGAGTGGGTGGGTGAGTGGGTGAGTGGGTGGGTGGGTGAGTGGGTGGGTGGGTGAGTGGGTGGGTGGGGTGGGTGAGTGAGTGGGTGAGTGAGTAGGTGAGTGGGTGAGTGAGTGGGTGGGTGGATGAGTGGGTGAGTGAGTGGGTGGGTGAGTGGGTGAGTGAGTGGGTGGGTGAGTGGGTGAGTGAGTGGGTGGGTGAGTGGGTGAGTGAATGGGTGAGTGAGTGAGTGGGTGAGTGAGTGGGTGAGTAGGTGGGTGGGTGAGTGGGTGGGTGAGTGGGTGAGTGAGTGGGTGGGTGGGTGGGTGAGTGAGTGAGTGGGTGAGTGGTTGGGTGAGTAAGTGGGTGAGTGGGTGGGTGGGTGAGTGGGTGGGTGGGTGAGTGGGTGGGTGGGTGAATGGGTGGGTGAGTGGCTGAGTGAGTGGGTGGGTGAGTGGGTGACTGAGTGAGTGGGTGGGTGAGTGGTTGGGTGAGTAGGTGGGTGAGTGGGTGGGTGAGTGGGTGAGTGACTGGGTGGGTGAGTGGTTGAGTGAGTGGGTGAGTGACTGGGTGAGTGAATGGGTGGGTGAGTAGGTGAGTGAATGGGTGAGTGAGTGACTGGGTGAGTGAATGGGTGAGTGAGTGACTGGGTGAGTGAATGGGTGAGTGAGTAGGTGAGTGACTGGGTGAGTGAATGAGTGGGTGACTGGGTGAGTGAGTGAGTGACTGGGTGAGTGAATGGGTGGGTGGGTGAGTGAGTGACTGGGTGAGTGAGTGGGTGAGTGGGTGAGTGAGTGGGTGAGTGAGTGGGTGGGTGAGTGAGTGGGAGAGTGAGTGACTGGGTGAGTGAATGGGTGGGTGAGTGAGTAGGTGAGTGAGTGGATGAGTGAGTGGGTGAGTGAGTGGGTGAGTGAGTGAGTGAATGGGTGGGTGAGTGAGTGAGTGGGTGAGTGGGTGAGTGAGTGAGTGGGTGAGTGAGTGGGTGGGTGAGTGAGTGACTGGGTGAGTGAATGGGTGGGTGAGTGAGTGAGTGGGTGAGTGAGTAGGTGAGTGAGTGGGTGAGTGAGTGAGTGGGTGCCTGAGTGAGTGAGTGGTTGAGTGAGTGGGTGAGTGACTGGGTGAGTGAATGGGTGGGTGAGTGAATGGGTGAGTGAGTGATTGGGTGAGTGAATGGGTGAGTGAGTGAATGGGTGAGTGAGTGAGTGACTGGGTGAGTGAATGGGTGAGTGAGTGAGTAGGTGAGTGACTGGGTGAGTGAATGGGTGGGTGACTGGGTGAGTGAGTGACTGGGTGAGTGAATGGGTGGGTGGGTGAGTGACTGGGTGAGTGAATGGGTGAGTGAGTGAGTAGGTGAGTGAGTGGGTGAGTGGGTGAGTGAGTGGGTGAGTGAATGGGTGAGTGAGTGGGTGAGTGAATGGGTGAGTGAGTGGGTGAGTGAGTGGGTGAGTGAGTGAATGGGTGGGTGGGTGAGTGAGTGGGTGGGTGAGTGGGTGAGTGAGTGAATGGGTGAGTGACTGGGTGAGTGAGTGAGTGGGTGAGTGGGTGAGTGAGTGAGTGGGTGTGTGAGTGAGTGGGTGAGTGAGTGAGTTAGTGAGTGAGTGGGTGAGTGAGTGGGTGAGTGAGTGGGTGAGTGAGTGACTGGGTGAGTGAATGGGTGGGTGAGTGAGTGGGTGAGTGAGTGAGTGGGTGAGTGAGTGGGTGAGTGAGTGTCTGGGTGAGTGAGTGAGACAACGTAGTGGCCTGGTATGCAGGAGCGCGTGTGGGTTCGCCCTGCCGTAAAAACAAAACGACAAAGCTCCATAGTTTAACGTTCACACTGATGGATCAATATTCACGGTTCCATCCAACAGTGGATTGATCAAGTCTCCCGACGTCATCGATTATAAACATCGAAAGAATCGATTCCGGGTCGCGAGTCGACCAAAGTTTAGCAATCGGCGATTCCGCGTTGAAAATAATGAGGGCGCAACGTTGGCTTCGATTCGTTGGAATCGAGTCTGCTGAGCATTGGTCTCCCAACGTTATTGGTGGCGGACGGTGAATCGATTCAGAAGAATCGGTTGGTGAATCGTGGGGACTCTGTGAGGAATCGATGGGCCAATGGCGTTTGGCGGGAAACGGGTACAGTAGTCGACGTTTATAAGAGTTAACAACATCAACAAATAAACAGCACAACAACAACTTATTCTTCGCATGTCGCGGCTCAGACATGAAGTGCGTTCTCCCCGGGAGCAATGTGAAAGGTCGGATTCGATTTTATTTTTGTTTTTAACATCAACATTTTTTTTTTACAATGTACGTGTATTTTTCGATTTAAAGCTTTCGTGACTGCAATGATTCATCTTCTTTGGTTCTTTCGGTAAAGTCACGTAGATTTGACGTTTCGGCCACAACACACGCGGCCTTCATCAGGTGAAGGGACGAGACTGTCTGGTAGGACAGCGCTGGAGTGAAAGAGCCACGTTCAGATCGCGACCTTTAAGCTCTGTGAGAGGAAACAAAGCGCCTTGACAAAGGAATTAGCATATAATTTAGCATTGAAATAGCTGAATGATTAGCTTGTTACTCATACAATTTAGCATTGAAATAGCTAAGTTAAAGCATACACGTTAAAGTCAGAGCATACACATTCACCGAGGCACTTAGTACAAATCAAACAGGAGAATTTAGCATTGAAATAACTACGTGACTTTACCGAAAGAACCAAAGAAAATGTACGTGTATATTTGTTGTTGTTGTTAAAAAATCAACATTATTTAACGATGCATTAATTTTTTTTCTTCCTTTTAATCAACATCCGGCAATGGGGGTTTAAAAAAAAAAATTTACTCGACATTATTTGATGATAATTTACCTCAGAAATGTTTGCGTGCGGTTTTTTTAACCTACGATTGAGGCTCACTGAGCCAGACTAAGGCTCCCATAGGGTTCAGTGTTAATCACTGAGGCTCATATAGTCAGACTGAGGCTCCCACAGGGTTCAGTGTTAATCACTGAGACTCACAGAGCCAGACTGAGGCTCCCACAGGGTTCAGTGTTAATCACTGAGACTCACAGAGCCAGACTAAGTCTCCCACAGGGTTCAGTGTTAATCGCTGTGAGGCTCACAGAGCCAGACTAAGGCTCCCACAGGGTTCAGTGTTAATCACTGAGACTCACAGAACCATACTGGGACTCCCACAGGGTTCAGTGTTAATCACTGAGGCTCACAGAGCCAGACTAAGGCTCCCACAGGGTTCAGTGTTAATCACTGAGGCTCACAGAGCCAGACTGAGGCTCCCACAGGGTTCAGTGTTAATCACTGAGACTCACAGAGCCAGACTAAGGCTCCCACAGGGTTCAGTGTTAATCACTGAGGCTCATATAGTCAGACTAAGGCTCCCACAGGGTTCAGTGTTAATCACTGAGGCTCATATAGTCAGACTGAGGCTCCCACAGGGTTCAGTGTTAATCACTGTGACTCACAGAGTCAGACTAAGGCTCCCACAGGGTTCAGTGTTAATCACTGAGACTCACAGAGCCAGACTGAGGCTCCCACAGGGTTCAGTGTTGATCACTGAGACTCACAGAGCCAGACTTAAGGCTCCCACAGGGTTCAGTGTTAATCACTGAGACTCACAGAGCCAGACTGAGCCTCCCACAGGGTTCAGTGTTAATCACTGAGACTCACAGAGCCAGACTAAGGCTCCCACAGGGTTCAGTGTTAATCACTGAGGCTCACAGAGCCAGACTGAGGCTCCCACAGGGTTCAGTGTTAATCGCTGAGGCTCACAGAGCCAGACTAAGGCTCCCTCACACAGGGTTCAGTGTTAATCACTGAGACTCACAGATCCAGACTAAGGCTCCCACAGGGTTCAGTGTTAATCATTGAGGCTCACAGAGCCAGACTGTGGCTCCCACAGGGTTCAGTGTTAATCACTGAGACTCACAGAGCCAGACTGAGGCTCCCATATGACTGTTGTTGTGCTGATGTAATGATGATGACGATGTGCTGATGATGATGTGATGATTTGATGATGTAATTCTGATGTGATGTTGATGTGCTGATGATGATGATGTGCTGATGTTGATGTGATGATGATGACGTAGTGATGATGATGATGTGATGATGATGACGATGTGATGATGATGATGTGATGATGACGATGTGCTGATGCTGATGATGTGCTGATGATGATAATGTGATGATGATGATGTGATGATGATGATGTGCTGATATGATGATTATTTGATGATGATGTGATGCTGCTGTGATGTTGATGTGCTGATGATGATGTGATGATGATGTGATGATGATGATGACGATGATGTGCTGATTATGATAATGTGATGATGATGATGTTTGCAGTGTTGGGCAGAGCCGTTCAGTCCCTTGCGAAATTTGGAGAAGAAATTCACCTGGCAGCCTTACCTGAGGGGGTGAGTGAGTGGGTGGGTGGTTGAGTGAGTGAGTGGGTGAGTGGGTGGTTGAGTGAGTGATTGGGTGAGTGGGTGGGTGGGTGAGTGGGTGGGTGAGTGGTTGAGTGGGTGGGTGGGTGAGTGGGTGGGTGGGTGGGTGAGTGGGTGGGTGAGTGGGTGGATGGGTGGGTGATTGAGTGGTTGAGTGGGTGGGTGAGTGGGTGAGTGAGTTGGTGGGTGGGTGGGTGAGTGAGTGGGTGAGTGTGTGGGTGAGTGGGTGGGTGAGTGGTTGAGTGGGTGGGTGGGTGAGTGGGTGGGTGAGTGGGTGAGTGGGTGGGTGAGTGGGTGGATGGGTGGGTGAGTGAGTGGTTGAGTGGGTGGGTGAGTGGGTGAGTGTGTGGGTGAGTGGGTGGGTGAGTGGGTGGGTGAGTGAATGAGTGGATGAGTGAGTGAGTGGATGAGTGAGTGAGTGGATGAGTGAGTGGGTGGATGAGTGAATGGGTGAGTGGGTGAGTGAGTGAGTGAGTGGGTGGGTGAGTGAGTGTGTGAGTGAGTGAGTGGGTGAGTGGGTGGGTGGGTGAGTGAGTGGGTGGGTGAGTGTGTGGGTGAGTTGGTGGGTGGGTGTGTGGGTAGGTGAGTGAGTGGGTGGGTGAGTGGGTGGGTGAGTGGGTGAGTGAGTGGCTGAGTGAGTGGCTGAGTGAGTGGCTGGGTGAGTGAGTGGGTGGATGAGTGAATGGGTGAGTGGGTGAGTGAATAAGTGAATGGGTGAGTGAGTGAATGAGTGAGTGGGTGTGTGAGTGAGTGTATGTGTGAGTGAGTTGGTAGGTGGGTGGGTGAGTGAGTTGGTGGGTGGGTGAGTGAGTGGTAGAGTGAGTTGTTGGGTGGGTGAGTGAGTGGTAGAGTGAGTTGGTGGGTGGTAGAGTGAGTTGGTGGGTGGGTGAGCGGGTGAGTTGGTGGGTGAGTGAGTGGTAGAGTGATATGGTGAGTGAGTGGTAGAGTGAGTTGGTGGGTGGTAGAGTGAGCTGGTGAGTAAGTTGGTGAGTGGGTGAGTGAGTGAGTGGGTGGGTGGGTGAGTGAGTGGGTGGGTGAGTGGGTGAGTGAGTGGGTGAGTGGGTGGGTGAGTGGGTGAGTGAGTGAGTGAGTGAACGAGTGAGTGTGAGTGAGTGTGTGAGTGTGTGACTGAGTGTGTCAGTGACTGAGTGAGTGAGTGAACGAGTGAGTGAGTGTGTGAGTGACTGAGTGAGTGAGTGAACGAGTGAGTGAGTGAGTGACTGAGTGAGTGACTGAGTGAGTGTGTGAGTGTGTGAGTGACTGAGTGTGTGAGTGACTGAGTGAGTGAGTGAGCGAGCGTGTGAGTGACTGAGTGAGTGTGTGAGTGAGTGTGTGAGTGAGTGTGTGACTGAGTGTGTGAGTGACTGAGTGAGTGAGTGAACGAGTGAGTGACTGAGTGTGTCAGTGACTGAGTGAGTGAGTGAACGAGTGAGTGAGTGAGTGAACGAGTGAGTGAGTGAGTGACTGAGTGAGTGAGTGACTGAGTGAGTGACTGAGTGTGTGAGTGACTGAGTGTGTGAGTGACTGAGTGAGTGAGTGACTGAGTGAGTGACTGAGTAAGTGAGTGACTGACTGAGTGACTGACTGAGTGACTGAGTGAGTGAGTGACTGAGTGACTGAGTGAGTGACTGAGTGAGTGAGCGAGCGTGTGAGTGTGTAAGTGAGTGAGTTAGTGAGTGAGTGACTGTGTGAGTGAGTGAGTGTGTAAGTGAATGAGTGTGTAAGTGAGTGAGTGAGTGACTGAGTGACTGAGTGAGTGAGCGAGCGTGTGAGTGAGTAAGTGTGTGAGTGTGTAAGTGACTGAGTGACTGAGTGAGCGAGCGTGTGAGTGAGTGAGTGAGTGGCTGGGTGAGTGAGTGACTGAGTGAGTGAGTGACTGAGTGAGTGTGTGACTGAGTGTGTGAGTGACTGACTGAGTGAGTGAACGAGTGAGTGACTGAGTGTGTGAGTGAGTGAGTGACTGAGTGACTGAGTGAGTGAGCGAGCGTGTGAGTAAGTGTGTGTGTGAGTGAGTGAACGAGTGAGTGAGTGAGTGACTGAGTGAGCGAGCGTGTGGTGTGCCCCCAGCTCTCCCTGCGTGCCGTCAACTCGTGCCGCTCGGCCTACGCCAGTTTCCTCCTCTCCCACCTCTGCTTCCTGCACTACGAGCACCGTCGCCGTGGCGATGGAGGTCGTCTCCGTGGCGACCGTTGCCAGGGCGACGACGTTGCCGAGGAGACCTTCCGCTGCAGGATCAGCGTGAAGGTACCGGCAAACATGGAGGCGGAAACATTACGCTCTGGGGTGGTGTTTTTCTGCTAAGGGGGACAGGACAACTTCGCCGCATCAAAGGGACGATGGACGGGGCCATGCACCGTCAAATTTTTGGGTGAGAACCTCCCTTCCCCTCGGCCAGGGCACTGAAAATGGGTCGTGGATGGGCATTCCGGCATGGCAATGACCCAAAAAACACACGGCCAAATCAACAAAGGAGTGGCTCAAGAAGAAGCACATTAAGGTCCTGGAGTGGCCCTAGCCAGTCTCCAGTGCCTTAATCCCGTAGGAAAATCTGTGGAGGGAGCTGAAGGTTCGAGTTGCCAAACGTCAGCCTCGAAAACCTTAACGACTTGGAGAAGATCTGCAAAAGAGGAGTGGGACAAAATCCCTCCTGAGATGTGTCCAAAACCTGGTGGCCAACTACAAGAAACGTCTGACCTCTGTGATTGCCAACAAGGGTTTTGCCACCAAGTACTGAGTCACGTTTTGCAGAGGGGTCAAATACTTATTTCCCTCATTAAAATGCAAATCGATTTATAACATTTTTGACGTGCGTTTTTCTGGATTTTTGTTATTGCTATTCTGTCTCTCACTGTTCAAATAAACCTACCATTAAAAGTATAGACTCATCATTTCTTTGTCAGTGGGCAAACGTACAAAATCAGCAGGGGATCAAATACTTTTTTCCCTCACTGTACATGGCCGGGAGTCGGAGCCATTCCCTGTACACCTTGGGGTGCGACAGGGATGTCCTCTGGCTCCTACATTATTTAACATTTATTTCGACCACGTAGTTCGTGAAGCCTTCAATAGCTGTACCGGGGGAATCTCCATATGGTACAGATATAATGGGAGGCTGATCGATGCCCGGGTGCGGTTAAGGGATGGCTCCCTATTGCTCAACCACGTTATGTATGCCGATGATTTGGTAATAGCTGCTCATTCAGAGGAGGAGTTGGAGACGCTGCTGCTGAGACTGGAGCGTGCCACTAAGAGGTGGGGCCTTACCATCAGCCCCACCAAAACTAAGCACCTGCCTGGGTATTTTGTACCATCGGACACTCCACCCCCACAACTCCCAATCGGTGATGGGGCAGTTGTGGAGAGAGTGGAGAGTTTCCCATACCTGGGCAGTGTGCTCATGACTGGCTCCGGTTTAACAGCAGAGGTCTCACTCCGAATCAGTCGAGCGGCAATATCTTTTCATCGGTTGCGTAACGCTGTGTGGAAGCTACCTGGTCTGTCGCTCCGCACTAAGCTTCAGGTCTTCTCAGCCACGGTCATTCCCTCCCTTCTCTACGCTTGCGAAACGTGGACCCCCCTAACGGAACATCTTTGCAGGTTAGACACATTTAGGCTAGCCTGCCTACGATCCATCCTGGGTTTAACCAAACTGGATTGTGTGAGGAGCTCACAAATCCTTGAAAGATCTGGGCAGGGTCCCATCGGTGAGCTCCTCCGGCAGGCAAGGCTGCGTTGGCTGGGTCATGTAGCCCGCATGCCCAGCCACCGCATGCCGAAACAGCTTTTGTTCGACCGGATCGAGGGGGCTAAACGGGCACGGCACGGGCTAGAGAAGAGATGGAGTGATGTGGTACGGGAGGACGTGGAGCTGAGTGGACTTGCCGATGACTGGTACCAGCGGTGTCAAGATCGGCCTCTGTGGAGGAGGCTCGTGAAGGACGCTACTGGGCAGTTGGAGGCAGTCGCCCTCCAACAACAACTGAGGGCGGAGGAGCGACGCTCACAACAACGAGCGGAGCGCCAGGTGGCTAAAGCACAGCAGGTTGGCACAGTAGGGGGCACAGGTGGTGCATCAGCCAGTCATCTCAGTCAGTCGACCCGTGGCACCTGGGTCTGCCCCGTGACCTCCTGCCAGCGGGCGTTCGACACTTCACGTGGCCTCAAGGTGCACATAGCCTGGCACAAGCGTCGTGGTGACGTCACCGCCACTTAGTGGTGAATGGCGGTTGTTGTTGTGTATGTGTGTGTGTAAGTGTGTGTCTGTGTATGTCTGTGTGTGTCTGTGTGTCTGTGTGTGTGTCTGTGTGTGTCTGTGTGTGTCTATGTGGCTGTGTGTGTGTGTGTCTGAGTATATATGTATCTGTGTGTGTCTGTGTGTCTGCGTGTGGCTGTGTGTGTAGGCCATGCTCTCTGTGTTCAGGGCCACGGGCTCGCTGGACAAGGCGGTGGAGCAGTGCCGCATTATACTCAACCCCAAAACGTGTCGCCTCATCATCCAGATGCGGTGTTTTCGCGGTAACGCAGCTCACCACCCTCAAGTCTGTGGGGGCTCTGTGGGTCTCACTCACTCACCCACTCACTCACCCATTCACTCACCCACTCACCCACTCACTCACTCACCCACTCACCCACTCACCCACTCACCCACTCACTCACTCATTCACTCACCCATTCACTCACCCACTCACCCACTCACTCACCCACTCACCCACTCACCCACTCACTCACTCACCCACTCACTCACTCACCCACTCACTCACTCACTCACCCACTCACCCACTCACTCACTCACTCATCCACTCACTCACCCACTCACCCACTTACCCACTCACTCACTCACTCACCCACTCACCCACTCACTCACTCACCCACTCACTCACTCACCCACTCACTCACCCACTCATTCACCCACTTACTCACCCACTCACTCACCCATTCACTCACCCACTCACTCACCCACTCACTTACTCACCCACTCACTCACCCACTCACCCACTCACTCACCCACTCACTCACCCACTCATTCACCCACTCACTCACTCACCCACCCACTCACTCACCCACCCACCCACCCACTCACTCACTCACTCACCCACCCACTCACTCACCCACCCACCCACCCACTCACTCACTCACCCACTCACCCACTCATTCACCCACTCATTCACCCACTCATTCACCCATTCACTCACCCACTCACTCACCCACTCACTCACTCACCCACTCACCCACTCACTCACTCACTCACCCACTCACTCACTCACTCACCCACTCACTCACCCACTCACAAACTCACTCACCCACCCACTCACTCACTCACCCACTCACTTACCCACCCGCTCACTCACCCACTCACTCACTCACCCACTCACCCACTCACCCGTTCACTCACCCACTCACCCACTCACGCACCCACACACTCAGTCACTCACTCACTCACTCACCCACTCAGTAACTCACTCACCCACTCACTAACTCACTCACCCACTGACCCACTCATGCACCCACTCACTCTGTGAATCACCCACCCACTCATCCACCCACCCACTCACTCACCCACTTATTCACTCATCCACCCACTCACCCACTTATTCACTCACCCACTCACCCACTCACTCACCCACTCATCCACTTATTCACTCACCCACCCATCCACCCATTCATTCACCCACTCCCTTACTCACCAATTGGCGATCTTTACGACACATCGCACCCGGTACTCATTTGAGGCTGAGTCCACCTAGGGGAGGCCCAGGACCGGTTCAGATAATTGTCACCGGTGCTGGCCGTGATTGGGAATGGAACTCGAGTCTCTGCTGGGTTCGTAGC
This sequence comes from Petromyzon marinus, assembly GCF_010993605.1. Lineage (NCBI taxonomy): Eukaryota > Metazoa > Chordata > Hyperoartia > Petromyzontiformes > Petromyzontidae > Petromyzon > Petromyzon marinus. The sequence goes on along the minus strand of NW_022639132.1, from coordinate 56,534 downwards.
GCAGCGTAGCGCTAACCACTACACTACCGCTCCCCACATACACACACACACACAGAACGCACACACAGACACACAGACACACACATAGACACACACACAGAGACACACAGAGACACAGTGAGACACACAGAAACACACAGAGACACACAGAAACACACAGAGACACACAGAGACACACAGAGGCACAGTGAGACACACTGAAACACACAGAGACACACAGAGACACACAGAACACACAGAGACACACACAGAACAGACACACACACAGACACACACACACACACAGACACACATATAGACACATACACACAGAACGCACAGAACACACACATGGACACACACACACAGACACACACACACACAGTGACACACACACAGTGACACACACAGACACACACACAGACACACACACACACACACACACAGACACACACACAGACACACACACATACACACACACAGTGACACACACACACACACAGTGACACACACACACAGTGACACACACAGACAGACACACACAGACACACACACGCCCATACACGCAGCGTGATGCTGTGGTGGTTGTTGTTGTGGTGGTGGTTGTTGTTGATTGTTGTTGTTGTGCTTGTTATTGTGGTTGTTGTTGTTATTGTGGTGGTGGTTGTTGTGGTTGTTGTTGATTGTTTTTGTTATTGTGGTGGTTGTTGTGGTTGATTGTTGTTGTTGTGCTTGTTATTGTGGTTGTTGTTGTTACTGTGGTGGTTGTTGTTGTTGTTGTTGATTGTTGTTGTTGTGCTTGTTATTGTGGTGGTTGTTGTTGTGGTGGTTGTTGTTACTGTGGTGGTTGTTGTTATTGTGGTGGTTGTGGTGGTTGTTGATTGTTGTTGTTATTGTGGTTGTTGTTGTGGTTGGTTGTTGTTGTGGTTGTTGTTGTGGTGGTTGTTGATTGTTGTTGTTGAGGTTTTTGGTTGTTGTTATTGTGGTGGTTGTTTGTTGTTGTTATTGTGGTTGTTGATTGTTGTTGTGGTGATTGTTGTTGTTGTGGTGATTGTTGTTGTTGTGGTGATTGTTGTTGTTGTGATTGTTGTTGTGGTGATTGTTGTTGTTGTGGTGATTGTTGTTGTTGTGGTGATTGTTGTTGTTGTGGTTGATTGTTGTTGTTGTTGTGGTGATTGTTGTTGTTGTTGTGGTGATTGTTGTTGTGGTGATTGTTGTTGTTGTGGTGATTGTTGTTGTTGTGGTGATTGTTGTTGTTGTGGTGATTGTTGTTGTTGTGGTTGATTGTTGTTGTTGTGGTGATTGTTGTTGTTGATTGTTGTTGTTGTTGTGGTGATTGTTGTTGTTGTGGTGATTATTGTTGTTGTGGTGATTGTTGTTGTGGTGATTATTGTTGTTGTTGTTGTTGTGGTGATTGTTGTTGTGGTGATTATTGTTGTTGTTGTTGTTGTTGTGGTGATTGTTGTTGTGGTGATTGTTGTTGTTGTGGTGATTGTTGTTGTGGTGATTGTTGTTGTGGTGATTGTTGTTGTTGTGGTGATTGTTGTTGTTGTTGTTGTTGTGGTGATTGTTGTTGTTGTTGTGGTGATTGTTGTTGTGGTGATTATTGTTGTTGTTGTTGTTGTGGTGATTGTTGTTGTGGTGATTATTGTTGTTGTTGTTGTTGTGGTGATTGTTGTTGTGGTGATTATTGTTGTTGTTGTGGTGATTGTTGTTGTGGTGATTATTGTTGTTGTTGTGATTGTTGTTGTTGTGGTGATTATTGTTGTTGTGGTGATTGTTGTTGTGGTGATTGTTGTTGTGGTGATTATTGTTGTTGTGGTGATTGTTGTTGTGGTGATTATTGTTGTTGTTGTTGTGGTGATTGTTGTTGTTGTGGTGATTGTTGTTGTGGTGATTGTTGTTGTGGTGATTATTGTTGTTGTTGTGGTGATTGTTGTTGTGGTGATTATTGTTGTTGTTGTTGTGGTGATTGTTGTTGTTGTGGTGATTGTGGTTGGTGATTGTTGTTGTTGTGGTGATTGTTGTTGTTGTGGTGATTGTTGTTGTTGTGGTGATTGTGGTTGGTGATTGTTGTTATTGTGGTTGTTGATTGTTGTTGTGGTGATTGTTGTTGTTGTTGTGTTGATTGTTGTTGTGGTGATTATTGTTGTTGTTGTTGTTGTGGTGATTGTTGATTGTTGTTGTGGTGATTATTATTGTTGTTGTTGTTGTTGCTGCAGGCGTCACCACGACCCGCCATCTGTGCTTCTCTGACGTGGACAATGTGGAGGCCTCCTTCAGTAAAAGCGGCAGCCCCAACGAGCTGAGAGCACCAGCGAGGTGAGGGTGGGGGTGGGTGGGTGGGGGGGGTGGGGGTGGGTGGGGGGTGGGTGGGTGGGGGTGGTGTGGGTGGGGTGTGGGTGGGTGGGGGGGTTGGGGGTGGGTGTGGGTGGGGGATGGTGAGTGGGTGAGTGAGTTGGTGGGTGGGTGAGTGAGTTGTAGAGTGAGTTGATGGGTGGGTGGTAAAGTGAGTTGGTGGGTGGTAGAGTGAGTTGGTGGGTGGTAGAGTGAGCTGGTGAGTAAGTTGGTGAGTGAGTGGGTGGGTGGGTGGGTGGGTGAGTGGGTGGGTGAGTAGGTGAGTGAGTCGGTGAGTGTGTGAGTTTGTGAGTAAGTGAGTGAGTTGGTGAGTGAGTGAGTGAGTGAATGAGTTGGTGAGTGAGTGAGTGAGTGGGTGAGTGAGTGAGTGAGTAGGTGAGTGAGTGGGTGAGTGAGTGAGTAGGTGAGTGAGTTGGTGAGTGAGTGGTAGAATGAGTGGGTGAGTGGTAGAGTGAGTTGGTGGGTGATTGAGTGGGTGAGTGAGTTGGTGGGTGAGTGAGTGGGTGAGTGAGTTGGTGAGTGAGTGTGTGAGTGGGTGAGTGAATGAGTGGGTGGGTGAGTGGGTGAGTGGGTGGGGGGGTGAGTGAGTGGGTGGCTGGGTAGGTGAGTGAGTGGGTGAGTGGGTGGGTGCGTGAGTGAGTGGGTGGGTGGGTGAGTAACTGAGTGAGTTGTTGAGTGAGTGAGTGGGTGAGTGGTAGAGTGAGTGGTGAGTGAGTGAGTTGGTGAGTGAGTGAGTGAATGTGTGAGTGAGTGTGTGAGTGAGTAGGTGAGTGCGTGGGTGAGTGAGTGGGTGAGTGAGTGAGTGAGTTGGTGGGTGGGTGAGTTGGTGGGTGGGTGAGTTGGTGGGTGAGTGCTAGAGTGAGCTGGTGGGTGAGTGAGTGAGTTGATGAGTGGTAGAGTAAGCTGGTAGGTGAGTGAGTGAGTGGGTGAGTGAGTGATTGAGTGGGTGAGTGAGTGTGTGAGTGAGTGAGTGAGTTGGTGGGTGAGTGAGTGGGTGAGTGAGTGTGTGAGTTGGTGAGTGAGTGGGTGAGTGGTAGAGTGAGTGGTTGAGTGAGTTGGTGAGTGGGTGAGTGGGTGAGTGAGTGAGTGAGTGGGTGGATGAGTGAGTGGGTGAGTGAGTGGGTGAGTGGTAGAGTGAGCTGGTGGGTGAGTCAGTGAGTTGGTGAGTGAGTGAGTGAGTGGTTGAGTGAGTGAGTGGTTGAGTGAGTGAGTAGGTGAGTGAGTGAGTGGGTGAGTGAGTGAGTAGGTGAGTGAGTGAGTGGGTGAGTGAGTGAGTAGGTGAGTGAGTGAGTGGGTGTGTGAGTGAGTGAGTAGGTGAGTGAGTGGGTGAGTGAGTGAGTGGATGAGTGAGTGGGTGAGTGAGTGAGTGAGTTGGTGGCTGGGTGAGTTGGTGGGTGAGTGGTAGAGTGAGCTGGTGGGTGGGTGAGTGAGTGGGTGAGTGAGTGAGTGAGTAGATGAGTGGGTGAGTGAGTGGGTGAGTGAGTGGGTGAGTGAGTGAGTGAGTGGGTGAGTGAGTGGGTGAGTGGGTGAGTGGGTGGGTGAGTTGGTGAGTGGGTGAGTGGGTGAGTGAGTGAGTGGGTGAGTGGGTGAGTGAGTGAGTGTGTGAGTGAGTGAGTGAGTGTGTGGGTGAGTGAGTGAGTGGGTGAGTGAGTTGGTGAGTGGTAGAGTGATTTGGTGAGTGAGTGGTAGAGTGAGTTGGCGATGTGGGTGAGTGAGTGAGTGGGTGAGTGGGTGAGTGAGTGGCTGAGTGAGTGAGTGGGTGAGTGAGTTGGTGAGTGAGTTAGTGGGTGAGTGGGTGAGTGAGTGGTTGAGTGAGTGGGTGAGTGTGTGAGTGTGTGGGTAAGTAAGTGAGCGAGTGGTCCTCGTCGCCGCGGCGACCGTTGCCGCGGTCCTCGTTGCCGCGGTCCTCGTCGCCGCGGCGACCGTTGCCGCGGTCCTCGTCGCCGCGGCGACCGTTGCCGTGCGTGTCCCCCAGGCTGCTGTCCGACGCCCTGGTCCACTTCCACGGCGTCCACGAGGAGGTCTGCCTCACCGCCTCGCCCACTCACGTCACCCTTAGCAACGTGCCCGACGAGGGCATCGGTGGGTCGCCACGGCAACGCCCGCCTCACCGCCTCGCCCACTCACGTCACCCTTAGCAACGTGCCCGACGAGAGCGTCGGTGGGTCGCCACGGCAACGCCCGCCTCACCGCCTCGCCCACTCACGTCTCCCTTAGCAACGTGCCCGACGAGAGCGTCGGTGGGTCGCCACGGCAACGCCCGCCTCACCGCCTCGCCCACTCACGTCACCCTTAGCAACGTGCCCGACGAGAGCATCGGTGGGTCGCCATGGCAACGCCCGTCTCACCGCCTCGCCCACTCACGTCACCCTTAGCAACGTGCCCGACGAGGGCATCGGTGGGTCGCCACGGCAACGCCCGCCTCACCGCCTCGCCCACGCACGTCACCCTTAGCAACGTGCCCGACGAGAGCGTCGGTGGGTCGCCATGGCAACGCCCGCCTCACCGCCTCGCCCACTCACGTCACCCTTAGCAACGTGCCCGACGAGGGCGTCGGTGGGTCGCCACGGCAACGCCCGCCTCACCGCCTCGCCCACTCACGTCTCCCTTAGCAACGTGCCCGACGAGAGCGTCGGTGGGTCGCCACGGCAACGCCCGCCTCACCGCCTCGCCCACGCACGTCACCCTTAGCAACGCACGTCACCCTTAGCAACGCACGTCACCCTTAGCAACGTGCCCGACGAGAGCATCGGTAGGTCGCCACGGCAACGCCCTGTGTGTGTGTGTGTGTGCGGTGGTGGTGTGTGGTGGTGTGTGTGTCACTGTGTGTGTGTCTGTGTGTCACTGTGTGTGTGTTACTGTGTGTGTGTCACTGTGTGTGTGTGTGTCACACTGTGTGTGTGTGTCACTGTGTGTGTGTCACTGTGTGTGTGTGTCACTGTGTGTGTGTGTCACTGTGTGTGTGTCACTGTGTGTGTCACTGTGTGTGTGTCACTGTGTGTGTGTCACTGTGTGTGTCACTGTGTGTGTGTCACTGTGTGTGTGTCACTGTGTGTGTGTGTCACTGTGTGTGTGTGTCACTGTGTGTGTGTCTGTGTGTCTGTCTGTGTATCTGTGTGTGTGTGTGGTGGTGGTGTGTGTGTGTCTGTGTGTGTCTGTCTGTCTGTGTGTCTGTGTGTGTGTGTGTGGTGGTGGTGTGTGTGTGTGTGTGGTGGTGGTGTGTGTGTGTCTGTGTGTGTGTGTATGTGTCTGTGTGTGTGTGTGTCACTGTGGGGAGCGGTAGTGTAGTGGTTAGCGCTACGCTGCGCTATGAACCTGGCGACCCGGGTTCGATTCCCGCTCACGGCCAACACCAGTGACGAATATCTGAACCGGTCCCGGGCCTCCCCTAGGTCGACTCAGCCTCAAATGAGTACCTGGTGCGATGTGTAAACATCGCCACTGGGGATACAAAGGCGGTCGGGCGTGGTGCTGGCCACCCACCCCCTCGTGTACCGTTCCGGCCTTCATAGGTGCTCGCTAACAGCACTTGCCCCTACAGTCTGTTAAGGCTACACGGGGGATCTTTGTTTTGTGTGCGGTGGTGGGGGTGTGTGTGTGTTTGTGTGTGTGTGGTGGTGGTGTGTGGTGGTGTGTGGTGGTGTGTGCGGTGGTGGTGTGTGTGTGTGTGGTGGTGGTGTGTGGTGCTGTGTGGTGGTGTGTGTGAGTCTGTGTGTGTGTGTGGTGGTGGTGTGTGGTGGTGTGTGTGAGTCTGTGTGGTGGTGGTCTTTGATCTTTGTGTTTGTCTGTGCAGTTTCAGGAAAGGGCGGTCCTGCACAGATGCCATATTTTCTGTCCGTCTGCTACAGCAGAGGTGTAGGGAATTCCAGCAAGACCTACATCTCTGCTTTATTGACCTGGTCAAGGCCTATGATACCATCAGTAGGCCTGGGCTCTGGGTTGTTCTTCGTGCTTTTGGAGTCCCTGACCCTCTGCTCACGATCATTAAGGACCTTCATGATGGTGAACGGGCCCGGGTAAAACTACGTGGCCAGGAGTCCGAGCCATTCCCTGTACACCTTGGGGTGCGACAGGGATGTCCTCTGGCTCCCACATTATTTAACATCTATTTTGACCACGTAGTTCGTGAAGCCTTCAATAGCTGTACCGGGGGAATCTCCCTATGGTAAAGATATAATGGGAGGCTGATCGATGCCCGGGTGCATTCAAGGGATGGCTCCCTATTGCTCAACCACGTTATGCATGCCGATGATTTGGTAATAGCTGCTCATTCAGAGGAGGAGTTGGAGACGCTGCTGCTGAGACTGGAGCGTGCCACTAAGAGGTGGGGCCTTACCATCAGCCCCACCAAAACTAAGCATCTGCCTGGGTATTTTGTACCATCGGACACTCCACCCCCACAACTCCCAATCGGTGATGGGGCAGTTGTGGAGAGAGTGGAGAGTTTCCCATACCTGGGCAGTGTGCTTATGACCGGCTCCAGTTTAACAGCAGAGGTCTCACTCCGAATCAGTCGAGCGGCAATATCTTTTCATCGGTTGCGTAACGCTGTGTGGAAGCTACCTGGTCTGTCGCTCTGCACTAAGCTTCAGGTATTGTCGGCCACGGTCATTCCCTCCCTTCTCTACGCTTGCGAAACGTGGACCCCCCTAATGGAACATCTTCGCCGGTTAGAAACATTTAGGCTGGCCTGCCTACGATCCATCCTGGGTTTAACCAAACTAGATTGCGTGAGGAGCTCACAAATCCTTGAAAGATCTGGGCAAGGTCCCATCGGTGAGCTCCTCCGGCGGGCAAGGCTGCGATGGCTGGGTCATGTAGCCCGCATGCCCAGCCACCGCATGCCGAAACAGCTTTTGTCCGGCCGGATTGAGGGGGCTAAACGGGCACGGCACGGGCTAGAGAAGAGATGGAGTGATGTGGTATGGGAGGACGTGGAGCTGAGTGGACTTGCCGATGACTGGTACCAGCGGTGTGAAGATCGGCCTCTGTGGAGGAGGCTCGTGAAGGATGCTACTGGGCAGTTGGAGGCAGTCGCCCTCCAACAACAACGGAGGGCGGAGGAGCGACGCTCACAACAACGAGCGGAGCGCCGGGTGGCTGAAGCACAGCAGGTTGGCACAGTAGGGGGCACAGGTGGTGCATCAGCCAGTCATCTCAGTCAGTCGACCCATGGCACCTGGGTCTGCCCCGTGACCTAAGGTGCACATGGCCTGGCACAAGCGTCGTGGTGACGTCACCGCCACTTAGTGGTGAATGGCGGTTGTTGTTGTTTGTGTGTGTGTCTGTGTGTGGTGTGTGTTTTTTTGTCTGTGTGTCTGTGTGTGGTGTGTGTAGTACATAGACACTGCTGCTGCTACTCGCTACTAACAGCACTTGCCCCTACAGCCCTGCTAGAGGCTACCTGGGGTAGCTTTGTGTGTGGTGTGTGTAGTACATAGACACTGCTGCTGCTACTCGCTAGCTAACAGCACTTGCCCCTACAGCCCTGCTAGAGGCTACCTGGGGGAGCTTTGTCTGTGTATGCTGTGTGTAGTACATAGACACTGCTGCTGCTACTCGCTACTAACAGCACTTGCCCCTGCAGCCCTGCTAGAGGCTACCTGGGGGATCTTTGTCTGTGTGTGTGGTGTGTGTAGTACATAGACACTGCTGCTGCTACTCGCTAGCTAACAGCACTTGCCCCTACAGCCCTGCTAGAGGCTACCTGGGGTAGCTTTGTCTGTGTGTGGTGTGTGTAGTACATAGACACTGCTGCTGCTACTCGCTAGCTAACAGCACTTTCCCCTACAGCCCTGCTAGAGGCTACCTGGGGGATCTTTGTCTTTGTCTGTTTAGGGAGTGGTGGCGCAGTGGTTAGCACTGTGCGACAATCCCGTCAGAGACCCGGGTTCGATTCCCGCTCACTGCCACCACCAGTGACGGTTCTCTGCTGCTGATGATGATGATGATGCTGCTGATGATGATGATGACGACGATGTTCCCGACAGACATTGCTAAGAGCACTCGCACGAACCTGGTGCTGAGCGTGGATGAGTTCGAGTCGGTGAGGATCAGGGACAGCACGGAGCTCACGTTCTGCCTCAAGGAGACCAAGGTATAACACAGGCAGCAGCAGCAGCATCAGCATCAGTAGCAGCAGCAGCAGCATCAGCAGCATCAGTAGCAGCAGCAGCAGCATCACCAGCATCAGTAGCAGCAGCAGCAGCATCACCAGCATCAGTAGCAGCAGCAGCAGCATCAGCAGCATCAGTAGCAGCAGCAGTAGCACCAGCAGCATCAGTAGCAGCAGCAGTAGCATCAGCAGCAGCAGTAGCAGCAGCAGTAGCATCAGCAGCATCAGTAGCAGCAGTAGTAGCATCAGCATCATCAGCAGCATCATCATCAGCAGAAGCAGCAGCATCTTTATCCTCAAGTGTCTCACTGTGTCTCACTGTGTCTCTGTGTGTCTCACTGTGTCTCTGTGTGTCTCACTGTGTCTCTGTGTGTCTCTGTGTGCCTCTGTGTGTCTCACTGTGTCTCTGTGTGTCTCACTGTGTCTCTGTGTGTCTCACTGTGTCTCTGTGTGTCTCTGTGTGTCTCTGTTTGTCTCACTGTGTCTCTGTGTGTCTCACTGTGTCTCACTGTGTCTCTGTGTGTCTCTGTCTGTCTCACTGTGCCTCTGTGTGTCTCTGTGTGTCTCTGTGTGTCTCACTGTGTCTCTGTGTGTCTCTGTGTGCCTCTGTGTGTCTCTGTGTCCCTGTGTGTTTCTGTGTGTCTCTGTGTGTCTCACTGTGTCTCTGTGTGTCTCTGTCTGTCTCTGTGTGTCTCGCTGTGTCTCTGTGTGTCTCACTGTGTTTCTGTGTGTTTCTGTGTGTCTCACTGTGTTTCTGTGTGTCTCTGTGTGTCTCTGTGTGTCTCACTGTGTCTCACTGTGTCTCTGTGTGTTTCTGTGTGTCTCACTGTGTCTCTGTGTGTCTCTGTGTGTCTCTGTTTGTCTCTGTGTGTCTCTGTGTGTCTCTGTGTGTCTCACTGTGTTTCTGTGTGTCTCTGTGTGTCTTACTTTGCCTCTGTGTGTCTCTGTGTCTCTCACTGTGTCTCTGTGTGTCTCTGTGTGTCACACTGTGTCTCTGTGTGTCTCCACATGTCTCTGTGTGTCTCCACATGTTATCTACATGTCTCTACATGTATCCGCGTGTCTCTTGCGTGTCTGCAGGGAATGTTGCTGTTTGCAGAGTCGTCAAATTACCCAGTCTCCATCCACTTCGACTCCCCAGGGCGGTGAGGAAAGACTCACCATCACACTCACCATCACACTCACCATCACACTCACCATCACACTCACCATCACACTCACCATCATACTCACCATCACACTCACCATCACACCATCACACCATCACACTCACCATCACACTCACCATCACACTCACCATCACACTCACCATCACACTCACCATCACACTCACCATCTCACTCACCATCACACTCACCATCACACTCACCATCACACTCACCATCACACCATCACACTCACCATCATACTCACCATCACACTCACCATCACACTCACCATCACACTCACCATCACACCATCACACTCACCATCACACTCACCATCACACTCACCATCACACTCACCATCACACTCACCATCATACTCAATCACCATCACACTCACCATCATACTCACCATCACACTCACCATCACACTCACCATCACACTCACCATCACACTCATTCACACTCACCATCACACTCACCATCACACTCACCATCACACTCACCATCATACTCACCATCTCACCATCACACTCACCATCACACTCACCACCACACTCACCATCACACTCACCATCACACTCACCATCACACTCACCACCACACTCACCATCACACTCACCATCTCACCATCACACTCACCATCTCACCATCACACTCACCATCACACTCACCATCACCCTCACCACCACACTCACCATCATACTCACTCACCATCACACTCACCATCACACTCACCATCACACTCACCATCACACTCACCATCATACTCACCATCACACTCACCATCTCACCATCACACTCACCATCACACTCACCACCACACTCACTCACCATCACACTCACTCACCATCACACTCACCATCACACTCACCATCACACTCACTCACCATCACACTCACCATCACACTCACTCACCATCACACTCACCATCACACCATCACACTCACCATCACACTCACCATCACACTCACTATCACACTCACTCACCATCACACTCACCATCACACCATCACACTCACCATCACACTCACCATCACACTCACCATCACATTCACCATCATACTCACCATCACACTCACCATCACACTCACCATCACACTCACCGTGTCACTCTCCATCACACTCACCATCACACTCACCATCACACTCACCATCACACTCACCATCACACTCACCATCACATTCACCATCATACTCACCATCACACTCACCATCATACTCACCATCACACTCACCATCACACTCACCATCACACTCACCATCACACTCACCGTCACACTCACCATCACACTCACCATCACACTCACCATCACACTCACTCACCATCACACTCACCATCACACTCACCATCACACTCACCATCTCACTCACCATCACACTCACCATCACACTCACCATCACACTCACCATCACACTCACCATCACACTCACCATCACACTCACCATCACACTCACCATCACACTCACCATCTCACTCACCATCACACTCACCATCACACTCACCATCACACTCACCATCACACTCACCATCACACTCACCATCTCACTCACCATCACACTCACCATCACACTCACCATCACACTCACCATCACACTCACCATCACACTCACCATCACACTCACCATCTCACCGTCACACTCACCATCACACTCACCATCACACTCACCATCACACTCACCATCACACTCACCATCTCACCATCACACTCACCATCACACTCACCATCACACTCACCATCTCACCATCACACTCACCATCATACTCACCATCACACTCACCATCTCACTCACCATCACACTCACCATCACACTCACCATCACACTCACCATCACACTCACCATCACACCATCACACTCACCATCACACTCACCATCACATTCACCATCACACCATCACACACACCATCACACCATCACACTCACCATCTCACCATCACACTCACCATCATACTCACCATCACACTCACCATCTCACTCACCATCACACTCACCATCACACTCACCATCACACCATCACACTCACCATCACACTCACCATCACACTCACCATCACACTCACCATCACACTCACCATCACACCATCATACTCACCATCACACCATCACACTTACCATCACACTCACCATCACACTCACCATCACACTCACCATCACACTCACCATCACACTCACCATCACACTCACCATCACACTCACCATCACACTCACCATCTCACCATCACACCATCACACTCACCATCACACTCACCATCACACTCACCATCTCACCGTCACACTCACCATCACACTCACCATCACACTCACCATCTCACCATCACACTCACCATCACACTCACCATCTCACTCACCATCACACTCACCATCACACTCACCATCACACTCACCATCTCACCATCACACTCACCACCACACTCACCATCACACTCACCATCACACTCACCATCACACTCACCATCACACTCACCATCACACTCACCATCACACTCACCATCACACTCACCATCACACTCACCATCTCACCATCACACTCACCACCACACTCACCATCACACTCACCATCACACTCACCATCACACTCACCATCTCACCGTCACACTCACCATCACACTCACCATCACACTCACCATCTCACCATCACACTCACCATCACACTCACCATCACACTCACCATCACACTCACCATCACACTCACCATCACACTCACCATCTCACCATCACACTCACCACCACACTCACCATCACACTCACCATCACACTCACCATCACACTCACCATCTCACCGTCACACTCACCATCACACTCACCATCACACTCACCATCTCACCATCACACTCACCATCATACTCACCATCACACTCACCATCTCACTCACCATCACACTCACCATCACACTCACCATCACACTCACCATCACACTCACCATCACACCATCACACTCACCATCACACTCACCATCACACTCACCATCACACTCACCATCACACTCACCATCACACCATCATGCTCACCATCACACACACCATCACACTCACCATCACACTCACCATCACACCATCACACTCACCATCACACTCACCATCACACTCACCATCACACCATCACATTCACCATCACACTCACCATCACACTCACCATCACACCATCACACTCACCATCACACTCACCATCACACTCACCATCACACCATCACACTCACCATCACACTCACCATCACACTCACCATCACACTCACCATCACACCATCACACCATCACACTCACCATCACACTCACCATCACACCATCACACTCACCATCACACTCACCATCACACTCACCATCATACTCACCATCACACTCACCATTACACTCACCATCTCACTCACCATCACACTCACCATCACACTCACCATCACACTCACTATCACACTCACCATCAAACTCACCATCACACTCACCATCACACTCACCATCACACTCACCATCACACCATCACACTCACCATCACACTCACCATCACACTCACCATCACACTCACCATCTCACTCACCATCACACCATCACACTCACCATCACACTCACCATCACAATCACCATCACACTCACCATCACACTCACCATCACACTCACCATCACACTCACCATCACACTCACCATCTCACTCACCATCACACTCACCATCACACTCACCATCACACTCACCACCACACTCACCATCTCACCGTCACACTCACCATCACACTCACCATCACACTCACCATCACACTCACCATCACACTCACCATCACACTCACCATCACACTCACCATCACACTCACCATCTCACCGTCACACTCACCATCACACTCACCATCACACTCACCATCACACTCACCATCACACTCACCATCACACTCATTCACACTCACCATCACACTCACCATCACACTCACCATCTCACCATCACACTCACCATCACACTCACCATCTCACTCACCATCACACTCACCATCACACTCACCATCACACTCACCATCTCACCATCACACTCACCACCACACTCACCATCACACTCACCATCACACTCACCATCACACTCACCATCACACTCACCATCACACTCACCATCACACTCACCATCACACTCACCATCACACTCACCATCTCACCATCACACTCACCACCACACTCACCATCACACTCACCATCACACTCACCATCACACTCACCATCTCACCGTCACACTCACCATCACACTCACCATCTCACCATCACACTCACCATCACACTCACCATCACACTCACCATCACACTCACCATCACACTCACCATCACACTCACCATCTCACCATCACACTCACCACCACACTCACCATCACACTCACCATCACACTCACCATCACACTCACCATCTCACCGTCACACTCACCATCACACTCACCATCACACTCACCATCTCACCATCACACTCACCATCATACTCACCATCACACTCACCATCTCACTCACCATCACACTCACCATCACACTCACCATCACACTCACCATCACACTCACCATCACACCATCACACTCACCATCACACTCACCATCACACTCACCATCACACTCACCATCACACCATCATGCTCACCATCACACACACCATCACACTCACCATCACACTCACCATCACACCATCACACTCACCATCACACTCACCATCACACTCACCATCACACCATCACATTCACCATCACACTCACCATCACACTCACCATCACACCATCACACTCACCATCACACTCACCATCACACTCACCATCACACCATCACACTCACCATCACACTCACCATCACACTCACCATCACAACCCTTCCCTCCAACACTCACCATCACACTCACCATCACACTCACCATCACACTCACCATCACACCATCACACTCACCATCACACTCACCATCACACTCACCATCACACTCACCATCACACCATCACACCATCACACTCACCATCACACTCACCATCACACCATCACACTCACCATCACACTCACCATCACACTCACCATCATACTCACCATCACACTCACCATTACACTCACCATCTCACTCACCATCACACTCACCATCACACTCACCATCACACTCACTATCACACTCACCATCAAACTCACCATCACACTCACCATCACACTCACCATCACACTCACCATCACACCATCACACTCACCATCACACTCACCATCACACTCACCATCACACTCACCATCTCACTCACCATCACACCATCACACTCACCATCACACTCACCATCACAATCACCATCACACTCACCATCACACTCACCATCACACTCACCATCACACTCACCATCACACTCACCATCTCACTCACCATCACACTCACCATCACACTCACCATCACACTCACCACCACACTCACCATCTCACCGTCACACTCACCATCACACTCACCATCACACTCACCATCACACTCACCATCACACTCACCATCACACTCACCATCACACTCACCATCACACTCACCATCACACTCACCATCTCACCGTCACACTCACCATCACACTCACCATCACACTCACCATCACACTCACCATCACACTCATTCACACTCACCATCACACTCACCATCACACTCACCATCACACTCACCATCATACTCACCATCTCACCATCACACTCACCATCACACTCACCACCACACTCACCATCACACTCACCATCATACTCACCATCACACTCACCATCTCACCATCACACTCACCATCACACTCACCATCACACTCACCATCACACCATCACACTCACCATCACACTCACCATCACATTCACCATCATACTCACCATCACACTCACCATCATACTCACCATCACACTCACCATCATACTCACCGTCACACTCACCGTGTCACTCACCGTCACACTCACCATCACACTCACCATCACACTCACCATCACACTCACCATCTCACCATCACACTCACCATCATACTCACCATCACACTCACCATCACACTCACCATCACACTCACCATCACACTCACCATCACACTCACCGTCACGCTCACCGTCACGCTCACCATCACACTCACCATCACACTCACCATCACACTCACCATCACACTCACCATCACACTCACCATCACACTCACCATCACACTCACCATCTCACCATCATACTCACCATCTCACCATCACACTCACCATCACACTCACCATCACACTCACCATCACACTCACCATCACACTCACCATCATACTCACCATCACACTCACCATCACACTCACCATCACACTCACCATCTCACCATCATACTCACCATCTCACCATCACACTCACCATCACACTCACCACCACACTCACCATCACACTCACCATCACACTCACCATCACACTCACCGTCACACTCACCATCACACTCACCATCACACTCACCGTCACACTCACCATCTCACCATCACACCATCACACTCACCATCACCATCACACCATCACACTCACCATCACACTCACCATCACACTCACCATCACACTCACCATCACACTCACCATCACACTCACCATCACATTCACCATCACACTCACCATCACACTCACCATCACACTCACCATCACACCATCACACTCACCATCACACTCACCATCACACTCACCGTCACCCTCACCATCACCCTCACCATCACACTCACCATCATACTCACCATCACACTCACCATCACACTCACCATCACACTCACCATCTCACCGTCACACTCACCATCACACTCACCATCACACTCACCATCTCACCATCACACTCACCATCACACTCACCATCAAACTCACCATCACACTCACTCACCATCACACTCACCATCATACTCACCATCACACTCACCATCACACTCACCATCACACCATCACACTCACCATCACACTCACCATCACACTCACCATCACACCATCACACTCACCATCACACCATCATACTCACCATCACACTCACCATCACACTCACCATCACACCATCACACTCACCATCACACTCACCATCACACTCACCATCACACTCACCATCACACCATCACACTCACCATCACACTCACCATCACACTCACCATCACACTCACCATCACACCATCACACTCACCATCACCCTCACCATCACCCTCACCATCACCCTCACCATCACCCTCACCATCATACTCACCATCACACTCACCATCACACTCACCATCACACTCACCGTCACACTCACCATCACACTCACCATCACACTCACCATCTCACCATCACACTCACCATCACACTCACCATCACACTCACCATCACACTCACCATCACACTCACTCACCATCACACTCACCATCATACTCACCATCACACTCACCATCACACTCACCATCACACCATCACACTCACCATCACACTCACCATCACACTCACCATCACACCATCATACTCACCATCACACTCACCATCACACTCACCATCACACCATCACACTCACCATCACACTCACCATCACACTCACCATCACACTCACCATCACACCATCACACTCACCATCACACTCACCATCACACTCACCATCACACTCACCATCACACTCACCATCACACCATCACACTCACCATCACCCTCACCATCACCCTCACCATCACCCTCACCATCACACTCACCATCACACTCACCATCACACTCACCATCACATTCACCATCACACTCACCATCACACTCACCATCACACTCACCATCACACCATCACACTCACCATCACACTCACCATCACACTCACCGTCACCCTCACCATCACCCTCACCATCACACTCACCATCATACTCACCATCACACTCACCATCACACTCACCATCACACTCACCATCTCACCGTCACACTCACCATCACACTCACCATCACACTCACCATCTCACCATCACACTCACCATCACACTCACCATCAAACTCACCATCACACTCACTCACCATCACACTCACCATCATACTCACCATCACACTCACCATCACACTCACCATCACACCATCACACTCACCATCACACTCACCATCACACTCACCATCACACCATCACACTCACCATCACACCATCATACTCACCATCACACTCACCATCACACTCACCATCACACCATCACACTCACCATCACACTCACCATCACACTCACCATCACACTCACCATCACACCATCACACTCACCATCACACTCACCATCACACTCACCATCACACTCACCATCACACCATCACACTCACCATCACCCTCACCATCACCCTCACCATCACCCTCACCATCACCCTCACCATCATACTCACCATCACACTCACCATCACACTCACCATCACACTCACCGTCACACTCACCATCACACTCACCATCACACTCACCATCTCACCATCACACTCACCATCACACTCACCATCACACTCACCATCACACTCACCATCACACTCACTCACCATCACACTCACCATCATACTCACCATCACACTCACCATCACACTCACCATCACACCATCACACTCACCATCACACTCACCATCACACTCACCATCACACCATCATACTCACCATCACACTCACCATCACACTCACCATCACACCATCACACTCACCATCACACTCACCATCACACTCACCATCACACTCACCATCACACCATCACACTCACCATCACACTCACCATCACACTCACCATCACACTCACCATCACACTCACCATCACACCATCACACTCACCATCACCCTCACCATCACCCTCACCATCACCCTCACCATCACCCTCACCATCACACTCACCATCACACTCACCATCTCACCGTCACACTCACCATCACACTCACCATCACACTCACCATCTCACCATCACACTCACCATCACACTCACTCACCATCACACTCACCATCATACTCACCATCACACTCACCATCACACTCACCATCACACCATCACACTCACCATCACACTCACCATCACACTCACCATCACACCATCACACTCACCATCACACCATCATACTCACCATCACACTCACCATCACACTCACCATCACACCATCACACTCACCATCACACTCACCATCACACCATCACACTCACCATCACACTCACCATCACACTCACCATCACACTCACCATCACACTCACCATCACACCATCACACTCACCATCACACCATCATACTCACCATCACACTCACCATCACACTCACCATCACACCATCACACTCACCATCACACTCACCATCACACCATCACACTCACCATCACACTCACCATCACACTCACCATCACACTCACCATCACACTCACCATCACACTCACCATCACACCATCACACTCACCATCACACCATCACACTCACCATCACACTCACCATCACACTCACCATCACACTCACCATCACACTCACCATCACACTCACCATCACACCATCACACTCACCATCACACCATCACACTCACCATCACACTCACC
>NW_022639132.1:0-25000 GCF_010993605.1 Petromyzon marinus | reverse complement strand
GTGTGTGACGTTGCTGTGTGTGTGACGTCACTGTGTGTGTGTGTGTCACTGTGTGTGTGTGTGTGTGTCACTGTGTGTGTGTGTGTGTCACTGTGTGTGTCACTGTGTGTGTGTCACTGTGTGTGTGTCACTGTGTGTGTGTCACTGTGTGTGTGTGTCACTGTGTGTGTCACTGTGTGTGTGTGTCACTGTGTGTGTGTGTGTCACTGTGTGTGTCACTGTGTGTGTGTGTCACTGTATGTGTGTGTCACTGTGTGTGTGTCACTGTGTGTGTGTGTCACTGTGTGTCACTGTGTGTGTGTGTCACTGTGTGTGTGTGTCACTGTGTGTGTGTGTGTGTCACTGTGTGTGTGTGTGTGTCACTGTGTGTGTGTCACTGTGTGTGTCACTGTGTGTGTGTGTGTCACTGTGTGTGTGTGTCACTGTGTGTGTCACTGTGTGTGTGTGTCACTGTGTGTGTTTGTGTCACTGTGTGTGTCACTGTGTGTGTGTGTGTCACTGTGTGTGTGTGTGTCACTGTGTGTGTGTCACTGTGTGTGTGTCACTGTGTGTGTGTGTGTCACTGTGTGTGTGTCACTGTGTGTGTGTGTGTCACTGTGTGTGTGTGTCACTGTGTGTGTGTCACTGTGTGTGTGTGTCACTGTGTGTGTGTGTCACTGTGTGTGTGTCACTGTGTGTGTGTGTCACACTGTGTGTGTGTGTCACTGTGTGTGTCACTGTGTGTCACTGTGTGTGTCACTGTGTGTGTCACTGTGTGTGTGTCACTGTGTGTGTCACTGTGTGTGTGTGTGTGTCACTGTGTGTGTGTCACTGTGTGTGTGTGTCACTGTGTGTGTGTGTCACTGTGTGTGTGTGTCACTGTGTGTGTGTGTCACTGTGTGTGTCACTGTGTGTGTGTGTGTGTCACTGTGTGTGTGTCACTGTGTGTGTGTGTCACTGTGTGTGTGTGTCACTGTGTGTGTGTGTGTCACTGTGTGTGTGTGTGTCACTGTGTGTGTGTGTCACTGTGTGTGTGTGTCACTGTGTGTGTGTCACTGTGTGTGTGTGTCACTGTGTGTGTGTGTGTGTCACTGTGTGTGTGTGTCACTGTGTGTGTGTCACTGTGTGTGTGTGTGTCACTGTGTGTGTGTGTCACTGTGTGTGTGTGTCACTGTGTGTGTCACTGTGTGTGTGTCACTGTGTGTGTGTCACTGTGTGTGTGTGTGTCACTGTGTGTGTGTGTCACTGTGTGTGTGTGTCACTGTGTGTGTGTGTGTGTCACTGTGTGTGTGTGTGTCACTGTGTGTGTGTGTCACTGTGTGTGTGTCACTGTGTGTGTGTCACTGTGTGTGTGTCACTGTGTGTGTGTGTGTCACTGTGTGTGTCACTGTGTGTGTGTGTCACTGTGTGTGTGTGTGTCACTATATGTGTCACTGTGTGTGTGTGTCACTGTATGTGTGTGTCACTGTGTGTGTGTCACTGTGTTTGTGTGTCACTGTGTGTCACTGTGTGTGTGTGTCACTGTGTGTGTGTGTCACTGTGTGTGTGTGTGTCACTGTGTGTGTGTGTCACTGTGTGTGTGTGTGTCACTGTGTGTGTCACTGTGTGTGTGTGTCACTGTGTGTGTGTGTCACTGTGTGTGTCACTGTGTGTGTGTGTCACTGTGTGTGTTTGTGTCACTGTGTGTGTCACTGTGTGTGTGTGTGTGTCACTGTGTGTGTGTGTCACTGTGTGTGTGTCACTGTGTGTGTGTCACTGTGTTTGTGTCACTGTGTGTGTGTCACTGTGTGTGTGTCACTGTGTGTGTGTGTGTCACTGTGTGTGTGTGTGTCACTGTGTGTGTGTCACTGTGTGTGTGTCACTGTGTGTGTGTGTGTGTGTCACTGTGTGTGTGTCACTGTGTGTGTGTGTGTGTCACTGTGTGTGTCACTGTGTGTGTGTGTCACTGTGTGTGTGTGTGTCACTGTGTGTGTGTCACTGTGTGTGTGTCACTGTGTGTGTGTGTGTCACTGTGTGTGTGTCACTGTGTGTGTGTGTGTCACTGTGTGTGTGTGTGTCACTGTGTGTGTGTCACTGTGTGTGTGTGTCACTGTGTGTGTGTCACTGTGTGTGTGTCACTGTGTGTGTGTGTCACTGTGTGTGTGTGTGTCACTGTGTGTGTCACTGTGTGTCACTGTGTGTGTCACTGTGTGTGTCACTGTGTGTGTGTCACTGTGTGTTTCACTGTGTGTGTGTGTCACTGTGTGTGTGTGTGTGTCACTGTGTGTGTCACTGTGTGTGTGTGTCACTGTGTGTGTGTGTCACTGTGTGTGTGTGTGTCACTGTGTGTGTGTGTGTCACTGTGTGTGTGTCACTGTGTGTGTGTGTCACTGTGTGTGTGTGTCACTGTGTGTGTGTGTCACTGTGTGTGTGTGTGTGTCACTGTGTGTGTGTCACTGTGTGTGTGTGTCACTGTGTGTGTGTGTGTGTGTCACTGTGTGTGTGTGTCACTGTGTGTGTGTCACTGTGTGTGTGTGTGTCACTGTGTGTGTGTGTCACTGTGTGTGTGTGTGTGTGTCACTGCGTGTGTGTGTCACTGTGTGTGTGTGTCACTGTGTGTGTGTCACTGTGTGTGTCACTGTGTGTGTGTGTCACTGTGTGTGTGTCACTGTGTGTGTGTGTGTGTCACTGTGTGTGTGTGTCACTGTGTGTGTGTGTGTGTCACTGTGTGTGTGTGTCACTGTGTGTGTGTCACTGTGTGTGTGTCACTGTGTGTGTCACTGTGTGTGTCACTGTGTGTGTCACTGTGTGTCACTGTGTGTGTCACTGTGTGTGTGTGTCACTGTGTGTGTGTCACTGTGTGTGTGTGTGTCACTGTGTGTGTGTCATTGTGTGTGTGTGTCACTGTGTGTGTGTGTGTCACTGTGTGTGTGTGTGTCACTGTGTGTGTGTCACTGTGTGTGTGTGTGTCACTCTGTGTGTGTGTGTGTGTCACTGTGTGTGTGTGTCACTGTGTGTGTGTGTGTCACTGTGTGTGTGTGTGTGTCACTGTGTGTGTGTGTCACTGTGTGTGTGTGTGTCACTGTGTGTGTGTCACTGTGTGTGTGTGTCACTGTGTGTGTGTGTCACTGTGTGTGTGTGTCACTGTGTGTGTGTCACTGCGTGTGTGTGTCACTGTGTGTGTGTGTGTCACTGTGTGTGTGTGTCACTATGTGTGTGTGTCACTATGTGTGTGTGTGTCACTGTGTGTGTGTCACTGTGTGTGTGTGTCACTGTGTGTGTGTCACTGTGTGTGTGTGTGTCACTGTGTGTGTGTCACTGTGTGTGTGTCACTGTGTGTGTGTGTGTCACTATGTGTGTGTGTGTGTCACTGTGTGTGTGTGTTACTGTGTGTGTGTGTCACTGTCTGTGTGTGTCACTGTGTGTGTGTCACTGTGTGTGTGTGTCACTGTGTGTGTGTGTCACTGTGTGTGTGTGTGTGTCACTGTGTGTGTGTGTGTCACTGTGTGTGTGTGTGTCACTGTGTGTGTGTCACTGTGTTTGTGTCACTGTGTGTGTGTGTCACTGTGTGTGTGTCACTGTGTGTTTGTCACTGTGTGTGTGTGTCACTGTGTGTGTGTGTCACTGTGTGTGTGTGTGTGTCACTGTGTGTGTGTGTCACTGTGTGTATGTGTCACTGTGTGTGTCTGTGTCACTGTGTGTGTGTCACTGTGTGTGTGTGTCACTGTGTGTGTTTCACTGTGTGTGTCACTGTGTGTATGTGTCACTGTGTGTATGTGTCACTGTGTGTGTGTGTGTCACTGTGTGTGTGTCACTGTGTGTGTGTCACTGTGTGTGTGTGTCACTGTGTGTGTCACTGTGTGTGTGTGTGTCACTGTGTGTGTGTCACTGTGTGTGTGTGTCACTGTGTGTGTGTCACTGTGTGTGTGTGTCACTGTGTGTGTGTCACTGCGTGTGTGTGTGTCACTGTGTGTGTGTCACTGTGTGTGTGTCACTGTGTGTGTGTGTGTCACTGTGTGTGTGTGTGTCACTGTGTGTGTGTCACTGTGTGTGTGTGTGTGTCACTGTGTGTGTGTGTGTGTGTCACTGTGTGTGTGTCACTGTGTGTGTGTGTCACTGTGTGTGTGTCACTGTGTGTGTGTCACTGTGTGTGTGTGTGTCACTGTGTGTGTGTGTGTCACTGTGTGTGTGTGTCACTGTGTGTGTCACTGTGTGTCACTGTGTGTGTGTGTCACTGTGTGTGTGTGTCACTGTGTGTGTGTGTGTGTGTCACTGTGTGTGTCACTGTGTGTGTGTGTCACTGTGTGTGTGTGTCACTGTGTGTGTCACTGTGTGTGTGTGTCACTGTGTGTGTTTGTGTCACTGTGTGTGTCACTGTGTGTGTGTGTGTCACTGTGTGTGTGTGTGTCACTGTGTGTGTCACTGTGTTTGTGTCACTGTGTGTGTGTCACTGTGTGTGTGTCACTGTGTGTGTGTGTGTCACTGTGTGTGTGTGTGTCACTGTGTGTGTGTCACTGTGTGTGTGTCACTGTGTGTGTGTGTGTGTCACTGTGTGTGTGTCACTGTGTGTGTGTGTGTCACTGTGTGTGTCACTGTGTGTGTGTGTCACTGTGTGTGTGTGTGTCACTGTGTGTGTGTCACTGTGTGTGTGTCACTGTGTGTGTGTGTGTCACTGTGTGTGTGTCACTGTGTGTGTGTGTGTCACTGTGTGTGTGTGTGTCACTGTGTGTGTGTCACTGTGTGTGTGTGTGTCACTGTGTGTGTGTCACTGTGTGTGTGTCACTGTGTGTGTGTGTCACTGTGTGTGTGTGTGTCACTGTGTGTGTCACTGTGTGTGTCTGTCACTGTGTGTGTGTGTCACTGTGTGTGTGTCACTGTGTGTGTGTGTCACTGTGTGTGTGTGTGTCACTGTGTGTGTGTGTGTGTCACTGTGTGTGTGTCACTGTGTGTGTGTGTCACTGTGTGTGTGTCACTGTGTGTGTGTGTCACTGTGTGTGTGTGTGTCACTGTGTGTGTGTCACTGTGTGTGTGTGTCACTGTGTGTGTGTGTCACTGTGTGTGTGTGTCACTGTGTGTGTGTGTCACTGCGTGTGTGTGTCACTGTGTGTGTGTGTGTCACTGTGTGTGTTTCACTGTGTGTGTGTCACTGTGTGTGTGTGTCACTGTGTGTGTGTGTCACTGTGTGTGTGTCACTGTGTGTGTGTGTGTCACTGTGTGTGTGTGTCACTGTGTGTGTGTGTGTCACTGTGTGTGTGTGTCACTGTGTGTGTCACTGTGTGTGTCACTGTGTGTGTCACTGTGTGTGTGTCACTGTGTGTGTCACTGTGTGTGTGTGTCACTGTGTGTGTCACTGTGTGTGTGTGTCACTGTGTGTGTGTCACTGTGTGTGTGTCACTGTGTGTGTGTGTCACTGTGTGTGTGTCACTGTGTGTGTGTGTGTCACTGTGTGTGTGTGTGTCACTGTGTGTGTGTGTGTCACTGTGTGTGTGTGTGTGTGTCACTGTGTGTGTGTGTCACTGTGTGTGTGTGTGTCACTGTGTGTGTGTGTGTGTCACTGTGTGTGTGTGTCACTGTGTGTGTGTGTGTGTCACTGTGTGTGTGTCACTGTGTGTGTGTGTCACTGTGTGTGTGTGTCACTGCGTGTGTGTGTCACTGTGTGTGTGTGTGTCACTGTGTGTGTGTGTCACTATGTGTGTGTGTGTCACTGTGTGTGTGTGTCACTGTGTGTGTGTCACTGTGTGTGTGTGTCACTGTGTGTGTGTCACTGTGTGTGTGTGTGTCACTGTGTGTGTGTCACTGTGTGTGTGTCACTGTGTGTGTGTGTGTCACTATGTGTGTGTGTGTGTCACTGTGTGTGTGTGTTACTGTGTGTGTGTCACTGTCTGTGTGTGTCACTGTGTGTGTGTCACTGTGTGTGTGTGTCACTGTGTGTGTGTGTGTCACTGTGTGTGTGTGTGTCACTGTGTGTGTGTCACTGTGTTTGTGTCACTGTGTGTGTGTGTCACTGTGTGTGTGTCACTGTGTGTTTGTCACTGTGTGTGTGTGTGTCACTGTGTGTGTGTGTCACTGTGTGTGTGTGTCACTGTGTGTGTGTGTGTCACTGTGTGTCTGTGTCACTGTGTGTCTGTGTCACTGTGTGTGTGTGTCACTGTGTGTGTGTGTCACTGTGTGTGTTTCACTGTGTGTGTGTCACTGTGTGTATGTGTCACTGTGTGTATGTGTCACTGTGTGTGTGTGTGTGTCACTGTGTGTGTGTCACTGTGTGTGTGTGTCACTGTGTGTGTCACTGTGTGTGTGTGTCACTGTGTGTGTGTCACTGTGTGTGTGTGTCACTGTGTGTGTGTCACTGTGTGTGTGTGTGTCACTGTGTGTGTGTCACTGTGTGTGTGTCACTGTGTGTGTGTCACTGTGTGTGTGTGTGTCACTGTGTGTGTGTCACTGTGTGTGTGTGTGTGTCACTGTGTGTGTGTGTCACTGTGTGTGTGTCACTGTGTGTGTGTGTCACTGTGTGTGTGTCACTGTGTGTGTCACTGTGTGTGTGTGTGTCACTGTGTGTGTGTGTCACTGTGTGTGTGTGTCACTGTGTGTGTCACTGTGTGTCACTGTGTGTGTCACTGTGTGTGTCACTGTGTGTGTGTGTCACTGTGTGTGTGTGTCACTGTGTGTGTGTGTCACTGTGTGTGTGTGTGTGTGTCACTGTGTGTGTGTCACTGTGTGTGTGTGTCACTGTGTGTGTGTGTGTCACTGTGTGTGTGTGTGTCACTGTGTGTGTGTCACTGTGTGTGTGTGTCACTGTGTGTGTGTGTCACTGTGTGTGTGTCACTGTGTGTGTGTGTGTGTCACTGTGTGTGTGTGTCACTGTGTGTGTGTGTGTCACTGTGTGTGTGTGTCACTGTGTGTGTGTGTCACTGTGTGTGTGTGTCACTGTGTGTGTGTGTCACTGTGTGTGTGTCACTGTGTGTGTGTGTGTCACTGTGTGTGTGTCACTGTGTGTGTGTCACTGTGTGTGTGTGTGTCACTGTGTGTGTGTGTGTGTCACTGTGTGTGTGTGTGTGTGTCACTGTGTGTGTGTGTGTCACTGTGTGTGTGTGTCACTGTGTGTGTGTGTGTCACTGTGTGTGTGTGTCACTGTGTGTGTCACTGTGTGTGTCACTGTGTGTGTGTCACTGTGTGTGTCACTGTGTGTGTGTGTCACTGTGTGTGTGTCACTGTGTGTGTGTCACTGTGTGTGTGTGTGTCACTGTGTGTGTGTGTCACTGTGTGTGTGTGTCACTGTGTGTGTGTGTGTGTCACTGTGTGTGTGTGTGTCACTGTGTGTGTGTGTGTGTCACTGTGTGTGTGTGTCACTGTGTGTGTGTGTGTCACTGTGTGTGTGTCACTGTGTTTGTGTGTCACTGTGTGTGTGTGTCACTGTGTGTGTGTGTGTCACTGTGTGTGTGTGTCACTGTGTGTGTGTGTCACTGCGTGTGTGTGTCACTGTGTGTGTGTGTGTCACTGTGTGTGTGTGTGTCACTATGTGTGTGTGTCACTATGTGTGTGTGTGTCACTGTGTGTGTGTCACTGTGTGTGTGTGTCACTGTGTGTGTGTCACTGTGTGTGTGTGTCACTGTGTGTGTGTCACTGTGTGTGTGTCACTGTGTGTGTGTGTGTCACTATGTGTGTGTGTGTCACTGTGTGTGTGTTACTGTGTGTGTGTGTGTCACTGTCTGTGTATGTCACTGTGTGTGTGTGTCACTGTGTGTGTGTCACTGTGTGTGTGTCACTGTGTGTGTGTGTCACTGTGTGTGTGTGTCACTGTGTGTGTGTCACTGTGTTTGTGTCACTGTGTGTGTGTGTCACTGTGTGTGTGTCACTGTGTGTTTGTCACTGTGTGTGTGTGTGTGTCACTGTGTGTGTGTGTCACTGTGTGTGTGTGTCACTGTGTGTGTGTGTCACTGTGTGTATGTGTCACTGTGTGTGTGTGTCACTGTGTGTGTGTGTCACTGTGTGTGTCACTGTGTGTGTGTCACTGTGTGTATGTGTCACTGTGTGTATGTGTCACTGTGTGTGTGTGTCACTGTGTGTGTGTGTCGAGCGATAGTGTAGTAGTGGTTAGCGCTACGCTGCGCTATGAACCTGGCGACCCGGGTTCGATTCCCGCTCACGGCCAACACCAGTGGCGATTATCTGAACCGGTCCCGGGCCTCCCCTAGGTCGACTCAGCCTCAAATGAGTACCTGGTGCGGTGTGTAAACATCGCCACTAGGGAGACAAAGGCGGTCGGGCGTGGTGCTGGCCACCCACCCCCTCGTGTACCGATCCGGCCTTCATAGGTGCTCGCTAACAGCACTTGCCCCTACAGTCTGTTAAGGCTATACGGGGGATCTTTGTCTTTATCTTTGTGTTTGTCACTGTGTGTGTGTGTGTCACTGTGTGTGTGTGTCACTGTGTGTGTGTGTGTCACTGTGTGTGTCACTGTGTGTGTGTGTCACTGTGTGTGTGTGTGTCACTGTGTGTGTGTCACTGTGTGTGTGTCACTGTGTGTGTGTCACTGTGTGTGTGTCACTGTGTGTGTGTGTCACTGTGTGTGTGTGTCACTGTGTGTGTGTGTCACTGTGTTAGACTGGAGCGTGCCACTAAGAGGTGGGGCCTTACCATCAGCCCCACCAAAACTAAGCACCTGCCTGGGTATTTTGTACCATCGAACACTCCACCCCACAACTCCCAATCGGTGATGGGGCAGTTGTGGAGAGAGTGGAGAGTTTCCCATACCTGGGTAGTGTGCTTATGACTGGCTCCAGTTTAACAGCAGAGGTCTCACTCCGTATCAGTCGAGCGGCAATATCTTTTCATCGGTTGCGTAACGCTGTGTGGAAGCTACCTGGTCTGTCGCTCCGCACTAAGCTTCAGGTCTTCTCGGCCACGGTCATTCCCTCCCTTCTCTACGCTTGCGAAACGTGGACCCCCCTAATGGAACATCTTCGCCGGTTAGAAACATTTAGGCTGGCCTGCCTACGATCCATCCTGGGTTTAACCAGACTGGATTGTGTGAGGAGCTCACAAATCCTTGAAAGATCTGGGCAAGGTCCCATCGGTGAGCTCCTCCGGCGGGCAAGGCTGCGATGGCTGGGTCATGTAGCCCGCATGCCCAGCCAATGCATGCCGAAACAGCTTTTGTTCGGCCGGATTGAGGGGGCTAAGCGGGCGCGGCACGGGCTAG
This sequence comes from Petromyzon marinus, assembly GCF_010993605.1. Classification (NCBI taxonomy): domain Eukaryota; kingdom Metazoa; phylum Chordata; class Hyperoartia; order Petromyzontiformes; family Petromyzontidae; genus Petromyzon; species Petromyzon marinus. The sequence goes on along the minus strand of NW_022639132.1, from coordinate 15,843 downwards.
AGAAGAGATGGAGTGATGTGGTACAGGAGGACGTGTAGCTGAGTGGACTTGCCGATGACTGGTACCAGCGGTGTCAAGATCGACCTCTGTGGAGGAGGCTCGTGAAGGATGCTACTGGGCAGTTGGAGGCAGTCGCCCTCCAACAACAACGGAGGGCGGAGGAGCGACGCTCACAACAGCGAGCGGAGCGCCGGGTGGTTAAAGCACAGCAAGTTGGCACAGTAGGGGGCACAGGTGGTGCATCAGCCAGTCATCTCAGTCAGTCGACCCGTGGCACCTGGGTCTGCCCCGTGACCTCCTGCCAGCGGGCGTTCGACACTTCACGTGGCCTCAGGGTGCACATAGCCTGGCACAAGCGTCGTGGTGACGTCACCGCCACTTAGTGGCGAATGGCGGTTGTTGTTGTTGATGTATCTGTGTGTGTATGTATCTGTGTGTGTGTATCTGTGCGTGTGTGTATCTGTGTGTGTATCTGTGTGTGTGTATCTGTGTGTATGTATCTGTGTGTGTGTATGTGTCTGTGTGTGTGTATCTGTGTATGTGTATCTGTGTGTGTGTATCTGTGTCTATGTATCTGTGTGTGTGTATCTGTGTGTGTATCTGTGTGTGTGTATCTGTGTGTGTGTGTATCTGTGTGTGTATCTGTGTGTGTATCTGTGTGTATGTATCTGTGTGTGTATGTGTCTGTGTGTGTGTATCTGTGTATGTGTATCTGAGTGTGTGTCTCTGTGTGTGTGTATCTGTTTGCGTGTGTGTATCTGTGTGTGTGTGTGTATCTGTGTGTGTGTGTATCTGTGTGTGTGTATCTGTGTGTATGTATCTGTGTGTGTGTATGTGTCTGTGTGTGTGTATGTGTGTATGTATGTATCTGTGTGTATATGTATCTGTGTATTTGTGTGTGTATCTGCGTGTATGTATCTGTGTATGTGTGTGTGTGTGTATCTGTGTGTATGTATCTGTGTGTATATGTATCTGTGTATGTGTGTATGTATCTGTGTGTATATGTATCTGTGTGTATGTATCTGTGTGTATATGTATCTGTGTGTATATGTATCTGTGTGTGTATGTGTGTATATGTATCTGTGTATATGTATCTGTGTGTGTATGTATCTGTGTATGTGTGTATGTATCTGTGTGTATATGTATCTGTGTGTATGCATCTGTGTGTTTATGTATCTGTGTGTATATGTATCTGTGTGTGTGTATGTGTGTATATGGATCTGTGTATATGTATCTGTGTGTATATGTATCTGTGTATGTGTGTATATGTATCTGTGTGTATGTATCTGTGTGTATGTATCTGTGTGTATATGTATCTGTGTGTATATGTATCTGTGTGTGTGTATGTGTGTATATGTATCTGTGTATATGTATCTGTGTGTGTGTGTGTATGTGTGTATATGTATTAACCTAATAGGTGCTCACTAACTCTCTCACTCTCCTCACAGCTGCGGGCTCTCTTGTTCGAGGCTCCGAGCCAGCTTCTCCTCGCTCAGGATGTCCTCGCCGAAGACAGCGAGCCAGAATGAGACACTCCCAGGCGGAGACACAGGGGGAGACACCGGGGAGACACGGGGGGAGACACGGGGGGAGACACCGGGGGGAGACACTGGGGGAGACACCGGGGGGAGACACGGGGGAGACACCGGGGGGAGACACTGGGGGGAGACACTGGGGGAGACACCGGGGGGAGACACCAGGGGGAGATACGGGGGGAGACACGGGGGAGACACGGGGGGAGACACGGGGGGAGACCGGGGGGAGACCGGGGGGAGACACGGGGGGAGACACCAGGGGGAGACACGGGGGGAGATACGGGGGAGACACGGGGGAGACACGGGGGGAGACACCGGGGAGACACGGGGGGAGACACTGGGGGAGACACGGGGGAGACACGGGGGGAGACACGGGGGAGACACGGGGGGAGACACCAGGGGGAGACACGGGAGGAGATACGGGGGGAGACACGGGGGAGACACGGGGGGAGACACCGGGGAGACACGGGGGGAGACACTGGGGGAGACACGGGGGGAGACACGGGGGAGACCGGGGGGAGACACGGGGGAGACACGGGGGGAGACACGGGTACACCGGGGAGACACGGGGGGAGACACCGGGGGGAGACACGAGGGGAGACACGGGGGGAGACACCAGGGGGAGACACGGGGGGAGACCGGGGGGAGACACGGGGGGAGACACCGGGGGGAGACACGGGGGAGACACGGGTACACCGGGGAGACACGGGGGGAGACACCGGGGGGAGATACGAGGGGAGACACGGGGGGAGACCGGGCGGAGACATGGGGGGAGACACGGGGGGAGACACCGGGGAGACACTGGGGGAGGCGCCGGGGAGAGAGACACGGGGAGACACAGGGGGAGACTTTTGGGGAGACACGGGGGAGACCGGGGGGAGAGACACGGGGAGAGGGACACGGGGAGAGAGACACGGGGGAGACACGGGGAGAGGGACACGGGGAGAGAGACACGGGGAGAGAGACACGGGGGAGACACGGGGGGAGACACTGGGGGAGACACGGGGTGAGACACGGCTGTTTGTTGGAGTTATTTTTTTGCGATGGAGTGGAGAATAAATTAACACTGAACCCTGTGGGAGCCTCAGTCTGGCTCTGTGAGCCTCAGTGATTAACACTGAACCCTGTGGGAGCCTCAGTCTGGCTCTGTGAGCCTCAGTGATTAACACTGAACCCTGTGGGAGCCTTATTCTGACTATATGAGTCTCAGTGATTAACACTGAACCCTGTGGGAGCCTCAGTCTGACTATATGAGTCTCAGTGATTAACACTGAACCTTGTGGGAGCCTCAGTCTGGCTCTGTGAGTCTCAGTGATTAACACTGAACCCTGTGGGAGCCTCAGTCTGACTATATGAGTCTCAGTGATTAACACTGAACCCTGTGGGAGCCTCAGTCTGGCTCTGTGAGTCTCAGTGATTAACACTGAACCCTGTGGGAGCCTCAGTCTGGCTCTGTGAGTCTCAGTGATTAACACTGAACCCTGTGGGAGCCTCAGTCTGGCTCTGTGAGCCTCAGTGATTAACACTGAACCCTGTGGGAGCCTTAGTCTGGCTCTGTGAGTCTCAGTGATTGACACTGAACCCTGTGGGAGCCTCAGTCTGGCTCTGTGAGTCTCAGTGATTAACACTGAACCCTGTGGGAGTCTTAGTCTGGCTCTGTGAGCCTCAGTGATTAACACTGAACCCTGTGGGAGCCTCAGTCTGGCTCTGTGAGCCTCAGTGATTAACACTGAACCCTGTGGGAGCCTTAGTCTGGCTCTGTGAGTCTCAGTGATTGACACTGAACCCTGTGGGAGCCTTAGTCTGGCTCTGTGAGCCTCAGTGATTAACACTGAACCCTGTAGGAGTTTCAGTCTGGCTCTGTGAGTCTCAGTGATTAACACTGAACCCTGTGGGAGCCTCAGTCTGGCTCTGTGAGTCTCAGTGATTAACACTGAACCCTGTGGGAGCCTTAGTCTGACTATATGAGCCTCAGTGATTAACACTGAACCCTGTGGGAGCCTCAGTCTGGCTCTGTGAGTCTCAGTGATTAACACTGAACCCTGTGGGAGCCTCAGTCTGACTATATGAGCCTCAGTGATTAACACTGAACCCTGTGGGAGCCTCAGTCTGGCTCTGTGAGTCTCAGTGATTAACACTGAACCCTGTGGGAGCCTCAGTCTGGCTCTGTGAGTCTCAGTGATTAACACTGAACCCTGTGGGAGCCTCAGTCTGGCTCTGAGTCTCAGTGACGTCAAAACGCATGTCGTGACGTCACTCAGTTTTCACCTCTACGTGACGTCAAACTCCATCGTCACGCAAAACTCGCGCCCGCAGCTCGTGACGTCATTAAAGTCGGGCTTCCTCAGCCAGTGACGTCACTCATTGCAAACGCCACTCGTGACGTCTACCACGCAAAGTTCACCGTAGTGCGTGACGTCATTCAAGTCAGGCTCGGCGACGTCAATAATTTCCATGCATCATTGCCCGTGACGTCACTCAAGGCAAACTCTGTCCGTGACGTCATTTCGATACTGTAACCTCCCCTCGTCCGCCCCCCGTGACGCGCCAAGCGATTGGAGGTCGTGACCCCCGTGACGTCACGGTGCCGTGGCTGTTCACTGCCTGAAGGTTACACGTGGTGAGGGTGAGTGGTGAGGGTGAGTGGTGAGGGTGAGTGGTGAGTGGTGAGGGTGAGTGGTGAGTGGTGAGGGTGAGTGGTGAGGGTGAGTGGTGAGAGTGAGTGGTGAGGGTGAGTGGTGAGGGTGAGTGGTGAGGGTGAGTGGTGAGGGTGAGTGGTGAGGGTGAGTGGTGAGGGTGAGTGGTGAGGGTGAGTGGTGAGGGTGAGTGGTGAGGGTGAGTGGTGAGGGTGAGTGGTGAGAGTGAGTGGTGAGGGTGAGTGGTGAGGGTGAGTGGTGAGGGTGAGTGGTGAGAGTGAGTGGTGAGGTTGAGTCGAGTGGTGAGGTGGTGAGTCGAGTGGTGAGGTGGTAAGTGGTGAGGTGGTGAATGGTGAGGGTGAGTAGTGAGGGTGAGTGGTGAGGGTGAGTGGTGAGGGTGAGTGGTGAGGGTGAGTGGTGAGGGTGAGTGGTGAGGGTGAGTCGAGTGGTGAGGTGGTGAGTCGAGTGGTGAGGTGGTGAGTCGAGTGGTGAGGTGGTGAGTGGTGAGGTTGAGTCGAGTGGTGAGGTGGTGAGTCGAGTGGTGAGGTGGTAAGTGGTGAGGTGGTGAATGGTGAGGTGGTGAGTGGTGAGGGTGAGTGGTGAGGGTGAGTGGTGAGTGGTGAGGGTGAGTGGTGAGTGCGGTAGGGAGCTGTGCGTTAAACTGCGCGTGCTTGTGTTTAACACTCACCCACACTCATTCGCCCACTTAGTCACTCACCCACTTAGTCACCCACTTACTCACCCACTCACCCACTCACTCGCCCACTCACTCATCCACTCACTCACCCACTCACCCACTCACTCACTCACCCACTCACTCGCCCACTCACTCACCCACTCACTCACTCATTCACTCACTCACCCACTCACTCACCCACTCACTCACCCACTCACTCACCCACTCACTCGCCCACTCAGTCAGTCACCCACCCACTCACTCATCCACTCGCCCACTCAGTCACTCACCCACTCAGTCAGTCACTCACTCAGTCACTAACCCACTCACCCACCCACCAACTCACCCACCCACCAACTCACCCACCCACTAAAACAAAGACCCCCCGTATAGCCTCACCACACCGCAGGGTCAAGTGCTACTCTCCTGGCCCCATTGAAGGCCGCCGTTCCATTCCCGCTCAAGGCGTACGCGCCTCCCCCTAGGTCCACTCAGCCTCAAATGACTTAGCTGGGGGAGACAAAGGCGGCCGGGCGTGGTGGTGCTGGCCACCCACCCCCTCTGTGTGTGTAGCCACAGTGCCGGTAGCCTTCATAGACGCTCGCCAACAGCACTTGCCCCTACAGCCCTGCTAGAGGCTACCTGGGGTAGCTTTGTCTGTGTGTGTGGTGTGTGTAGTACATAGACACTGCTGCTGCTACTCGCTACTAACAGCACTTGCCCCGACAGCCCTGCTAGAGGCTACCTGGGGGAGCTTTGTCTGTGTGTGGTGTGTGTAGTACATAGACACTGCTGCTGCTACTCGCTACTAACAGCACTTGCCCCGACAGCCCTGCTAGAGGCTACCTGGGGGAGCTTTGTGTGTGGTGTGAGTGTAGTACATAGACACTGCTGCTGCTACTCGCTACTAACAGCACTTGCCCCGACAGCCCTGCTAGAGGCTACCTGGGGGAGCTTTGTGTGTGGTGTGTGTAGTACATAGACACTGCTGCTGCTACTTGCTAGCTAACAGCACTTGCCCCTACAGCCCTGCTAGAGGCTACCTGGGGGTAGCTTTGTCTGTGTGTGGTGTGTGTAGTACATAGACACTGCTGCTGCTACTCGCTAGCTAACAGCACTTGCCCCGACAGCCCTGCTAGAGGCTACCTGGGGGAGCTTTGTGTGTGGTGTGTGTAGTACATAGACACTGCTGCTGCTACTTGCTAGCTAACAGCACTTGCCCCTACAGCCCTGCTAGAGGCTACCTGGGGGTAGCTTTGTCTGTGTGTGGTGTGTGTAGTACATAGACACTGCTGCTGCTACTCGCTACTAACAGCACTTGCCCCTACAGCCCTGCTAGAGGCTACCTGGGGGAGCTTTGTGTGTGGTGTGTGTAGTACATAGACACTGCTGCTGCTACTCGCTACTAGCAGCACTTGCCCCTACAACCCTGCTAGAGGCTACCTGGGGTAGCTTTGTCTGTGTGTGGTGTGTGTAGTACATAGACACTGCTGCTACTACTATGTATCTCTATGGGTCTCCATGTGTCTCTGTGTATCTCTGTGGGTCTCTATGTATCTCTGGGTCTCCATGCATCTCTACGGGTCTCTATGTATGTCTATGGGTCTCTATGTATCTCTGTGTCTCTGTATCTCTATGGGTCTCTATATATCTCTATGGGTCTCTATGTATCTCCGTGGGTCTCTATGTGTCTATATGTGTCTCTATGTATCTCTGTGTATCTCTATGGGTCTCTATGTATCTCTATTGGTCTCTATGTATCTCTGTGGGTATCTATGTATCTCTATGGGTCTCTATCTCTATGGGTCTATGTATCTCTGTGGGTCTCTGTATCTCTATGGGTCTCTATGTATCTCTGTGGGTCTCTTTGGGTCTCTGTATCTCTGTGGGTCTCTATGTATCTCTGTGGGTCTCTATGTATCTCTATGAATCTCTATAGGTCTCTGTGTATCTCTATGGGTCTCTGTATATCTCTGTGGGTCTCTATATATCTCTGTGGGTCTCTATGTATCTCTATGGGTCTCTATGTATCTCTATGGGTCTCTATCTCTATGGGTCTCTATGTATCTCTATGGGTCTCTGTATCTCTGTGTGTCTCTATGTATCTCTATGGGTCTCTATGTATCTCTATGGGTCTCTATCTCTATGGGCCTCTGTGTATCTCTGTGTGTCTCTGTGTATCTCCATGGTTATCTATGTATATTTGTGGGTCTCTATGAATCTCTCTGGGTCTCTCTGTATCTCTATGGGTCTCTATGTATCTCTATGGATCTCTATGTATCTCTATGGGTCTCTGTGTATCTCTATGGGTCTCTATGTATCTCTATGGGTCTCTGTGTATCTCTATGGGTCTCTATGTATGTCTATTAATCTGTGTGTCTCTGGGTCTCTATGGGTCTCTGTATCTCTATGTATCTCTGTGGGTCTCTATGTATCTCTATGGGTCTCTACGTATCTCTGTGGGTCTCTATGTATATCTATGTATCTCTATGTATCTCTATGTATGTCTATTAATCTGTGTGTCTCTGTATCTCTGTGCATCTCTATGGGTCTCTGTATCTCTGTTTATCTCTGTGGGTCTCTATGTATATCTATGTATCTCTATGTATGTCTATTAATCTCTGTATCTCTATGGGTCTCTGTATCTCTATGTATCTCTATGGGTCTCTGTGTACCTCTATGGATCTCTATGTATCTCTGTGGGTCTCTATGTATCTCTGTGGGTCTCTATGTATCTCTATGGGTCTCTATCTCTATGGGTCTCCGTATCTCTGTGTATCTCTATGGGTCTCTGTGTATCTCTATGGGTCTCTATGTATCTCTATGGGTCTCTGTGTACCTCTATAGGTCTCTATGTATCTCTATGGGTCTCTATGTATCTCTATGGGTCTCCATGTGTCTCTGTGTATCTCTGTGGGTCTCTATGTATCTCTGGGTCTCCATGCATCTCTACGGGTCTCTATGTATCTCTATGGGTCTCTATGTATGTCTATGGGTCTCTATGTATCTCTATCTCTATGTATCTCTATGGGTCTCTATGTATCTCTATGGGTCTCTATGTATGTCTATGGGTCTCTATGTATCTCTATCTCTATGTATTTCTATGGGTCTCTATGTATCTCTATGGGTCTCCATGTGTCTCTGTGTATCTCTGTGGGTCTCTATGTATCTCTGGGTCTCCATGCATCTCTACGGGTCTCTATGTATCTCTATGGGTCTCTATGTATGTCTATGGGTCTCTATGTATCTCTGTGTCTCTGTATCTCTATGGGTCTCTATATATCTCTATGGGTCTCTATGTATCTCTGTGGGTCTCTATGTGTCTATATGTGACTCTATGTATCTCTATGGGTCTCTATGTATCTCTATGGGTCTCTATGTATCTTTATGGGTCTCTATGTATCTTTGTGGGTCTCTATGTATCTCTATGGGTCTCTTTCTCTATGGGTCTATGTATCTCTGTATCTCTATGGGTCTCTATGTATCTCTGTGGGTCTCTTTGGGTCTCTGTATCTCTGTGGGTCTCTATGTATCTCTGTGGGTCTCTATGTATCTCTTTGGGTCTCTATGAATCTCTATGGGTCTCTGTGTATCTCTATGGGTCTCTGTATATCTCTGTGGGTCTCTATGTATCTCTGTGGGTCTCTATGTATCTCTATGGGTCTCTATGTATCTCTGTGGGTCTCTATGTATCTCTGTGGGTCTCTATGTATCTCTGTGGGTCTCTATGTATCTCTATGGGTCTCTGTATCTCTATGTGTCTCTTTGTACCTCTATGGATCTCTATGTATCTCTATGGGTCTCTGTATCTCTGTGTATCTCTATGGGTCTCTATGTGTCTCTATGGGTCTCTATGTATCTCTGTGTATCTCTATGGGTCTCTATGGGTCTCTGTATCTCTGTGTATCTCTATGGGTCTCTATGTATCTCTTTGGGTCTCTGTGTATCTCTATGGGTCTCTATGTATCTCTATGGGTCTCTGTGTATCTCTATTAATCTGTGTGTCTCTGGGTCTCTATGGGTCTCTGTATCTCTATGTATCTCTGTGGGTCTCTATGTATCTCTATGGGTCTCTATGTATCTCTATGGGTCTCTATGTATCTCTGTGGGTCTCTTTGTATATCTATGTATCTCTATGTATGTATATTAATCTGTGTGTCTCTGTATCTCTGTGCATCTCTATGGGTCTCTGTATCTCTGTTTATCTCTGTGGGTCTCTATTTATATCAATGGGTCTCTATGTATCTGTATGGGTCTCTGTGTACCTCTATGGATCTCTATGTATCTCTGTGGGTCTCTATGTATCTCTATGGGTCTCTATGTATCTCTGTGGGTCTCTATGTATCTCTATGGGTCTCTGTATCTCTGTGTATCTCTATGGGTCTCTATGTACCTCTATGGGTCTCTATGTATCTCTGTGGGTCTTTGTGTATCTCTTTGGGTCTCTGTATCTTTGTTTGTCTCAATGGGTCTCTGTATATCTCCATGGGTCTCTGTACATCTCTATGGGTCTCTATGTATCTCTGTGAGTCTCTATGTATCTCTATGGGTCTCTATGTATCTTTATGGGTCTCTGTATCTCTGTATATCTCTATGGGTCTCTGTACATCTCGATGCATGTCTATTAATCTCTGTATCTCTGTGTATCTCTGTGGGTCTCTGTATATCTCCATGGGTCTCTGTACATCTCTATGGGTCTCTATGGGTCTCTGTACATCTCTATGGGTCTCTGTGTATCTCTATGGGTCTCTGTATCTCTGTGTATCTCTATGGGTCTCTGTGTATCTCTATGGGTCTCTGTACATCTCGATGCATGTCTATTAATCTCTCTGTGTCTCTATATTTGGCCATTGCATTGCGTGCAAGCCGAGTGGGCGTGGCTAGCGGTGAAATTTGCATGTCAATGTAAAGGCTAGGAGAGGCATTGAACCCGTCGGTGTAACAGCTTCAATGCTCACCTTGTGTTGCCATGGAAACGTGATATTGTTATTATTTTTATTTATTTTATTGGAATAACTTTTTTTTATTATTGTTTGATCCTCTCTCCGACCCAAACGACCTGAATTTGCCGTGGTCACGGAACGCTTTTAAGTCAAAATTCGTGGTTTTAAATCCGCATTCACTGACCCCCCCGCCCGCCCCGCCCACTCCCGCTCAGGAGCATGCCATTGGCTGACAGAGACGTGGGCGTGGCAGGCGGAGGGCTGGGCGTGGCCACGGACCCGGCGGGCGTGGCCACGGACCTGGCGGGCGTGGCCGGCGGAGGGCTGGGCGTGGCCACGGACACGGCGGGCGTGGCCACGGACCCGGCGGGCGTGGCCACGGACCCGGCGGGCGTGGCCACGGACCCGGCGGGCGTGGCCACGGACCCGGCGGGCGTGGCCACGGACCCGGCGGGCGTGGCCACGGACCCGGCGGGCGTGGCCACGGACCCGGCGGGCGTGGCCAACGGCGAAGGGGGTCGCGCCGATGCCGTGGGCGGGGCCCGCGGCGCGGTGGGCGTGGCCGGACCCGAAGGGGGCGTGGCCGGACCCGAAGGGGGCGTGGCCGGACCCGAAGGGGGCGTGGCCGGACCCGAGGGGGGCGAGGCCGGACCCGACGGGGGCGTGGCCAGCGGAGAGGGGGCGGTGTCCCGTACCGGTGAGGCTTCGGCAAGACAGGGTGAGCGGGATGGTGAGCGGGATGGTGAGCGGGATGGTGAGCGGGATGGTGAGCGGCAGGGTGAGCGGGATGGTGAGCGGGATGGTGAGGAGTTGGTGGTCATCCAGGAGACGGGCTTCAACGTCAACGTGCTGGCGCCAGGCATGGAGACGTTCCAAGTGCAGGTCAGGGTCACCGTCCATACACCCTCCACGTTGTCTCTCTCTGTGTCTGTGTCTCTGTGTCTGTCTGTGTCTCTCTGTCTCTGTGTGTCTCTGTGTGTGTCTCTGTGTGTCTCTGTCTGTGTGTGTCTCTGTGTGTGTCTCTGTGTGTCTCTGTGTCTCTGTGTCTGTGTGTGTGTGTCTCTGTGTGTGTCTCTCTGTGTCTGTGTGTCTCTGTGTCTCTGTGTCTCTGTGTGTCTCTGTGTCTCTGTGTGTCTCTGTGTCTCTGTGTGTCTCTCTGTGTCTGTGTCTGTGTCTCTGTGTGTCTCTGTGTCTCTGTGTCTGTGTGTCTGTGTGTGTGTGTCTGTGTGTGTCTGTGTGTGTGTGTCTGTGTCTCTGTGTGTCTCTGTGTGTGTGTCTGTGTGTCTCTCTGTGTCTGTGTCTGTGTGTGTCTCTCTGTGTCTGTCTCTGTGTGTCTCTGTGTGTCTCTGTGTGTCTCTGTGTCTGTGTCTCTGTGTGTCTCTCTGTGTCTGTGTGTCTCTGTCTGTCTCTGTGTCTCTCTGTGTGTCTGTGTCTCTGTGTGTCTGTGTGTCTCTGTGTGTCTCTGTGTCTCTGTGTCTGTGTGTGTGTCTCTGTGTGTCTGTGTGTCTCTGTGTGTCTGTCTGTGTGTCTCTGTGTCTCTGTGTCTGTGTGTGTCTCTGTGTCTGTGTGTCTCTGTGTGTCTCTGTGTCTCTCTGTGTGTCTGTGTCTCTGTGTGTCTCTCTGTGTCTGTGTGTCTCTGTGTGTCTCTGTGTGTCTCTGTGTCTGTGTGTCTCTGTGTGTCTCTGTGTCTCTCTGTGTGTCTGTGTCTCTGTGTGTCTCTCTGTGTCTGTGTGTCTCTGTGTGTCTCTGTGTGTCTCTGTGTGTCTGTCTGTGTGTGTCTGTGTCTCTGTGTGTCTCTCTGTGTCTGTCTCTGTGTGTCTCTGTGTGTCTCTCTGTGTCTGTGTGTCTCTGTGTGTCTCTGTGTCTCTCTGTGTGTCTGTGTCTCTGTGTGTCTCTCTGTGTCTGTGTGTCTCTGTGTGTCTCTGTGTCTCTGTCTCTGTGTGTCTCTCTGTGTCTGTGTCTCTGTGTGTCTCTCTGTGTCTGTCTCTGTTTGTCTCTGTATGTCTGTCTGTGTGTGTCTCTGTCTGTCTCTGTGTGTCTCTGTGTCTCTGTCCCCGTGTCTCTCTCACCCCGTGTCTCTCTTCCCGTATCTCTCTCTCCCCGTGTCTCTCCCCCCGTGTCTCTCTCCCCCCGTGTCTCTCTCCCCATGTCTCTCTCCCCGTGTCTCTCTCTCCCCGTGTCTCTCCCCCCGTGTCTCTCTCACCCCGTGTCTCTCTCCCCGTGTCTCTCCCCCCGTGTCTCTCTCTCCCCGTGTCTCTCCCCCCGTGTCTCTCTCCCCGTGTCTCTCCCCCCGTGTCTCTCTCACCCCGTGTCTCTCTCCCCGTGTCTCTCTCACCCCGTGTCTCTCTCCCCGTGTCTCTCTCCCCCCGTGTCTCTCCCCCCGTGTCTCTCTCCCCGTGTCTCTCTCTCCCCGTGTCTCTCCCCCCGTGTCTCTCTCTCCCCGTGTCTCTCCCCCCGTGTCTCTCTCTCCCGGTGTCTCTCTCCCCGTGTCTCTCTCCCCGTGTCTCTCTCTCCCCGTGTCTCTCCCCCCCGTGTCTCTCTCCCCCCGTGTCTCTCTCCCCCCGTGTCTCTCTCCCCCCGTGTCTCTCTCCCCCCATGTCTCTCTCCCCGTGTCTCTCCCCCCGTGTCTCTCTCCCCGTGTCTCTCCCCCCGTGTCTCTCTCACCCCGTGTCTCTCCCCCCGTGTCTCTCTCCCCCCGTGTCTCTCTCTCCCCGTGTCTCTCTCCCCGTGTCTCTCTCCCCGTGTCTCTCTCCCCCCGTGTCTCTCTCCCCCCGTGTCTCTCTCCCCGTGTCTCTCCCCCCGTGTCTCTCTCACCCCGTGTCTCTCTCCCCCCGTGTCTCTCTCCCCCCGTGTCTCTCTCCCCCCGTGTCTCACCCCGTGTCTCTCCCCCCGTGTCTCTCTCACCCCGTGTCTCTCCCCCCGTGTCTCTCTCACCCCGTGTCTCTCTCCCCCCGTGTCTCCCGCCCCGTGTCTCTCTCTCCCCGTGTCTCTCTCCCCGTGTCTCTCTCCCCGTGTCTCTCCCCCCGTGTCTCTCTCCCCGTGTCTCTCTCCCCCCATGTCTCTCCCCCCGTGTCTCTCTCCCCGTGTCTCTCTCCCCCCGTGTCTCTCTCCCCGTATCTCTCTCACCCCGTGTCTCTCTTCCAGTATCTCTCTCACCCCGTGTCTCTCTCCCCGTGTCTCTCTCCCCGTGTCTCTCTCACCCCGCGTCTCTCTCTCCGTACCTCTCTCCCCCCGTGTCTCTCCCCCCGTGTCTCTCCCCCCGTGTCTCTCTCACCCCGTGTCTCTCTCCCCCCGTGTCTCTCCCCCCGTGTCTCTCTCACCCCGTGTCTCTCTCCCCCCGTGTCTCTCTCCCCCCGTGTCTCTCTCCCCGTGTCTCTCTCCCCGTGTCTCTCTCCCCCCGTGTCTCTCTCACCCCGTGTCTCTCTCACCCCGTGTCTCTCTCCCCGTGTCTCTCTCCCCCCGTGTCTCTCTCACCCCGTGTCTCTCTCCCCGTGTCTCTCTCCCCGTGTCTCTCTCTCCCCGTGTCTCTCTCACCCCGTGTCTCTCCCCGTGTCTCTCTCTCCCCGTGTCTCTCCCCCCGTATCTCTCTCTCCCCGTGTCTCTCTCCCCGTGTCTCTCTCTCCCCGTGTCTCTCTCCCCCCGTGTCTTTCTCACCCCGTGTCTCTCTCCCCCCGTGTCTCTCTCTCCCCGTGTCTCTCTCTCCCCGTGTCTCTCTCCCCGTGTCTCTCTCCCCGTGTCTCTCTCTCCCCGTGTCTCTCTCACCCCATGTCTCTCTCCCCGTGTCTCTCTCCCCGTGTCTCTCTCTCCCTATGTCTCTCCCCGTGTCTCTCCCCCCGTGTCTCTCTCCCCCCGTGTCTCTCTCTCCCCGTGTCTCTCTCCCCGTGTCTCTCTCCCCGTGTCTCTCTCCCCCCGTGTCTCTCTCCCCCCGTGTCTCTCTCCCCGTGTCTCTCTCACCCCGTGTCTCTCTCTCCCCGTATCTCTCTCTCCCCGTGTCTCTCTCCCTGTGTCTCTCTCCCCGTGTCTCTCTCACCCCGTGTCTCTCCCCCCGTGTCTCTCCCCCCATGTCTCTCCCCCCGTGTCTCTCTCTCTCCCCGTGTCTCTCTCTCCCCGTGTCTCTCTCACCCCGTCTCTCTCTCCCCGTGTCTCTCTCACCCCGTGTCTCTCTCTCCCCGTGTCTCTCTCTCCCCGTGTCTCTCTCACCCCGTCTCTCTCACCCCGTGTCTCTCTCTCCCCGTGTCTCTCTCTCCCCGTGTCTCTCTCCCCGTGTCTCTCTCCCCGTGTCTCTCCCCCCGTGTCTCTCCCCCCGTGTCTCTCTCCCCGTGTCTCTCTCTCCCCGTGTCTCTCTCCCCCCGTGTCTCTCTCACCCCGTGTCTCTCTTCCCGTGTCTCTCCCCCCGTGTCTTTCTCACCCCGTGTCTCTCTCCCCCCGTGTCTCTCTCTCCCCGTGTCTCTCTCCCCGTGTCTCTCTCCCCGTGTCTCTCACCCCGTGTCTCTCTCTCCCCGTGTCTCTCTCTCCCCGTGTCTCTCTCACCCCGTGTCTCTCTCCCCATGTCTCTCTCCCCGTGTCTCTCTCTCCCTATGTCTCTCCCCGTGTCTCTCCCCCCGTGTCTCTCTCCCCGTGTCTCTCTCCCCGTGTCTCTCTCCCCCCGTGTCTCTCTCCCCGTGTCTCTCCCCCCGTGTCTCTCTCACCCCGTGTCTCTCTCCCCCGTGTCTCTCTCCCCCCGTGTCTCTCTCCCCCCGTGTCTCTCTCCCCCCGTGTCTCACCCCGTGTCTCTCCCCCCGTGTCTCTCTCACCCCGTGTCTCTCCCCCCGTGTCTCTCTCACCCCGTGTCTCTCTCCCCCCGTGTCTCCCGCCCCGTGTCTCTCTCTCCCCGTGTCTCTCTCCCCGTGTCTCTCTCCCCGTGTCTCTCCCCCCGTGTCTCTCTCCCCGTGTCTCTCTCCACCCATGTTTCTCCCCCCGTGTCTCTCTCCACGTATCTCTCTCACCCCGTGTCTCTCTTCCAGTATCTCTCTCACCCCGTGTCTCTCTCCCCGTGTCTCTCTCCCCGTGTCTCTCTCACCCCGCGTCTCTCTCTCCGTATCTCTCTCCCCCCGTGTCTCTCCCCCCGTGTCTCTCCCCCCGTGTCTCTCTCACCCCGTGTCTCTCTCCCCCCGTGTCTCTCCCCCCGTGTCTCTCTCACCCCGTGTCTCTCTCCCCCCGTGTCTCTCTCCCCCCGTGTCTCTCTCCCCGTGTCTCTCTCCCCGTGTCTCTCTCCCCCCGTGTCTCTCTCACCCCGTGTCTCTCTCACCCCGTGTCTCTCTCCCCGTGTCTCTCTCCCCCCGTGTCTCTCTCACCCCGTGTCTCTCTCCCCGTGTCTCTCTCCCCGTGTCTCTCTCTCCCCGTGTCTCTCTCACCCCGTGTCTCTCCCCGTGTCTCTCTCTCCCCGTGTCTCTCCCCCCGTATCTCTCTCTCCCCGTGTCTCTCTCCCCGTGTCTCTCTCTCCCCGTGTCTCTCTCTCCGTGTCTCTCTCTCCCCGTGTCTCTCTCCCCCCGTGTCTCTCTCCCCGTGTCTCTCCCCCCGTGTCTCCCGCCCCGTGTCTCTCTCCCCGTGTCTCTCTTCCAGTATCTCTCTCACCCCGTGTCTCTCTCCCCGTGTCTCTCTCACCCCGTGTCTCTCTCTCCCCGTGTCTCTCTCTCCCCGTGTCTCTCTCCCTGTGTCTCTCTCCCCGTGTCTCTCTCACCCCGTGTCTCTCCCCCCGTGTCTCTCCCCCCGTGTCTCTCCCCCCGTGTCTCTCTCTCTCCCCGTGTCTCTCTCTCCCCGTGTCTCTCTCACCCCGTCTCTCTCTCCCCGTGTCTCTCTCACCCCGTGTCTCTCTCTCCCCGTGTCTCTCTCTCCCCGTGTCTCTCTCACCCCGTCTCTCTCACCCCGTGTCTCTCTCTCCCCGTGTCTCTCTCTCCCCGTGTCTCTCTCCCCGTGTCTCTCCCCCCGTGTCTCTCTCCCCGTGTCTCTCTCTCCCCGTGTCTCTCTCCCCCCGTGTCTCTCTCACCCCGTGTCTCTCTTCCCGTGTCTCTCCC
>NW_022639131.1:87500-118112 GCF_010993605.1 Petromyzon marinus | reverse complement strand
GCAGTCGCCCTCCAACAACAACGGAGGGCGGAGGAGCGACGCTCCAAACAGCGAGCGGAGCGCCGGGTGGCTAAAGCACAGCAGGTTGGCACAGTAGGGGGCACAGGTGGTGCATCAGCCAGTCATCTCAGTCATTTCAGTCAGTCGACCCGTGGCACCTGGGTCTGCCCCGTGACCTCCTGCCAGCGGGCGTTCGACACTTCACGTGGCCTCAACGTGCACATAGCCTGGCACAAGCGTCGTGATGACGTCACCGCCACTTAGTGGCGAATGGCGGTTGTTGTTGTTGAGTGAGTGGGTGAGTGGATGGGTTAGTGGGTTGGTGAGTGGGTGAGTGAGTGGGTGAGTGAGTGGGAGGAGTGAGTGGGTGAAAGGGTTGGTGAGTAGGTGAGTGAGTGACTGAGTGAGTGGGTGAGTGCGTGAGTGAGTGGGTGAGTGAGTGAGTGGGTGAGTGGCTGAGTGAGTGAGTGGGTGAGTGAGACAGTGAGTGGGTGAGTGATTAGGTGAGTGAATGGGTGAGTGACTAGGTGAGTGAGTGAGTGGGTGACTGAGTGAGTGGGTAAGTGAGTGAGTGGGTGGGTGGGTGAGTGGCTGAGTGGGTGAGTGATTGGGTGAGAGAGTGAGTGGGTGAGTGATTAGGTGAGTGGGTGAGTGATTAGGTGAGTGGGTAAGTGGGTGAGTGAGTGGGTGAGTGATTGAGCAGGTGAGTGAGTAGGTGGGTGAGTGATTAGGTGAGTGATTGGGTGAGTGAGTGGGTGACTGATTAGGTGAGTGGGTGAGTGATTTGGTGAGTGATTAGGTGGGTGGCTGAGTGAGTGAGCAGGTGGGTGAGTGGGTGAGTGAGTGGGTGAGTGAGTGGCTGAGTGAGTGAGTGGCTGAGTGAGTAATTAGGTGAGCAGGTGAGTGAGTGAGTGAGTGGCTGGGTGAGTGAGTAGGTGAGTGAGTGGCTGAGTGAGTGATTAGGTGAGTGAGTGAGTGGCTGAGTGATTAGGTGAGTGAGTGAGTGGCTGGGTGAGTGAGTGGCTGAGTGAGTGATTAGGTGAGTGATTGAGTGGCTGAGTGAGTGAGTGAGTGGCTGAGTGAGTGGGTGAGTGGCTGAGTGAGTGAGTGATTAGGTGAGTGAGTGGCTGAGTGAGTGAGTGGCTGAGTGAGTGAGTGATTAGGTGAGTGATTGAGTGGCTGAGTGATTGAGTGGCTGAGTGAGTGGGTCAGTGGCTGAGTGAGTTAGTGATTAGGTGAGTGATTAGGTGAATGAGTGAGTGAGTGGCTGAGTGAGTGATTGAGTGGCTGAGTGGGTGAGTGGCTGAGTGAGTGATTAGGTGAGTGGCTGGGTGAGTGAGTGGCTGAGTGAGTGATTAGGTGAGTGAGTGGCTGAGTGAGTAGGTGAGTGAGTGATTAGGTGAGTGATTAGGTGAGTGAGTGATTGAGTGGCTGGGTGAGTGATTAGGTGAGTGAGTGATTAGGTGAGTGAGTGGGTGAGTGGCTGAGTGAGTTAGTGATTAGGTGAGTGAGTGATTAGGTGAGTGAGTGGCTGAGTGAGTAGGTGAGTGAGTGATTAGGTGAGTGATTAGGTGAGTGGCTGGGTGAGTGATTAGGCGAGTGAGTGATTAGGTGAGTGATTAGGTGAGTGAGTGGGTGAGTGGCTGGGTGAGTGAGTGGCTGAGTGATTGATTAGGTGAGTGATTGAGTGGCTGAGTGAGTGAGTGGCTGAGTGAGTGGGTGAGTGGCTGAGTGAGTGGGTGAGTGGCTGAGTGAGTGAGTGATTAGATGAGTGAGTGGCTGAGTGAGTGAGTGGCTGAGTGAGTGAGTGATTAGGTGAGTGAGCAGGTGAGTTAGTGAGTGGCTGAGTGAGCAGGTGAGTTAATGATTAGGTGAGTGATTGAGTGGCTGAGTGAGTGGCTGAGTGAGTGATTAGGTGAGTGAGTGGCTGAGTGAGTAGGTGAGTGATTAGGTGAGTGATTAGGTGAATGAGTGATTGAGTAGTTGAGTGAGTGATTAGGTGAGTGAGTGATTAGGTGAGTGATTAAGTGAATGAGTGAGTGAGTGATTGAGTGGCTGAGTGGGTGAGTGGCTGAGTGAGTGATTAGGTGAGTGGCTGGGTGAGTGAGTGGCTGAGTGAGTGATTAGGTGAGTGAGTGATTAGGTGAGTGATTAGGTGAGTGAGTGGCTGATTGAGTAGGTGAGTGAGTGAGTAGGTGAGTGAGTGATTAGGTGAGTGAGTGATTGAGTGGCTGGGTGAGTGATTAGGTGAGTGAGTGATTACGTGAGTGATTAGGTGAGTGAGTGATTGAGTGGCTGGGTGAGTGATTAGGTGAGTGAGTGATTAGGTGAGTGATTAGGTGAGTGACTAGGTGAGTGACTAGGTGAGTGAGTGGCTGAGTGAGTGATTAGGTGAGTGAGTCGCTGAGTGAGTAGGTGAGTGAGTGATTAGGTGAGTGATTAGGTGAGTGAGTGGGTGAGTGAGTAGGTGAGTGAGTGATTAGGTGAGTGAGTGATTGAGTGGCTGGGTGAGTGATTAGGTGAGTGAGTGATTAGGTGAGTGATTTGGTGAGTGACTAGGTGAGTGAGTAGGTGAGAGTGATTAGGTGAGTGAGTGATTGAGTGGCTGGGTGAGTGATTAGGTGAGTGAGTGATTAGGTGAGTGATTTGGTGAGTGACTAGGTGAGTGAGTAGGTGAGAGTGATTAGGTGAGTGAGTGATTGAGTGGCTGGGTGAGTGATTAGGTGAGTGAGTGATTAGGTGAGTGAGTGGCTGAGTGAGTGATTAGGTGAGTGATTAGGTGAGTGAGTGATTAGGTGAGTGAGTGATTAGGTGAGTGATTAGGTGACTGAGTGATTAGGTGAGTGATTAGGTGAGTGATTGGGTGAGTGAGTGGGTGAGTGATTAGGTGAGTGAGTGATTAGGTGAGTGATTAGGTGAGTGATTAGGTGAGTGAGTAGGTGAGTGAGTGATTAGGTGAGTGATTAGGTGAGTGGCTGGGTGAGTGATTAGGTGAGTGAGTGGCTGGGTGAGTGATTAGGTGAGAGTGATTAGGTGAGTGAGTGGGTGAGTGGCTGGGTGAGTGAGTGGCTGGGTGAGTGATTAGGTGAGTGAGTGATTGAGTGAGTGGGTGAGTGATTGGCTGAGTGAGTGATTAGGTGAGTGAGTGGCTGAGTGGGTGAGTGGCTGAGTGAGTGATTAGGTGAGTGATTAGGTGAGTGAGTGGTTGAGTGGGTGAGTGATTGGGTGAGTGAGTGATTAGGTGAGTGATTGGGTGAGTGAGTGGCTGGGTGAGTGACTAGGTGATTGACTAGGTGAGTGAGTGGGTGAGTGATTGGGTGAGTGAGTGATTAGGTGAGTGATTGGGTGAGTGAATGGCTGGGTGAGTGAGTGGGTGAGTGAGTGATTAGGTGAGTGATTGGGTCAGTGAGTGGCTGGGTGAGTGACTAGGTGAGTGGGTGAGTGACTAGGTGAGTGGCTGGGTGAGTGATTAGGTGAGTGAGTGATTAGGTGAGTGACTAGGTGAGTGACTAGGTGAGTGAGTGGGTGAGTGATTAGGTGAGTGAGTGGGTGAGTGGCTGGGTGAGTGATTAGGTGAGTGACTAGGTGAGTGAGTGATTGAGTGACTAGGTGGGTGACTAGGTGAGTGAGTGAGTGATTAGGTGAGTGAGTGACTAGGTGAGTGACTAGGTGAGTGAGTGGGTGAGTGAGTGGGTGAGTGGTTAGGTGAGTGAGTGGGTGAGTGACTAGGTGAGTGAGTGATTGAGTGACTAGGTGGGTGACTAGGTGAGTGAGTGAGTGATTAGGTGAGTGAGTGACTAGGTGAGTGACTAGGTGAGTGAGTGGGTGAGTGAGTGGGTGAGTGGTTAGGTGAGTGAGTGGGTGAGTGACTAGGTGAGTGAGTGGGTGAGTGACTAGGTGAGTGAGTGGGTGAGTGACTAGGTGAGTGAGTGACTAGGTGAGTGAGTGGGTGAGTGAGTGGGTGATTGACTAGGTGAGTGACTAGGTGAGTGACTAGGTGAGTGAGTGGGTGAGTGACTAGGTGAGTGGCTGGGTGAGTGATTAGGTGAGTGAGTGATTAGGTGAGTGACTAGGTGAGTGACTAGGTGAGTGAGTGGGTGAGTGATTAGGTGAGTGAGTGGGTGAGTGGCTGGGTGAGTGATTATGTGAGTGACTAGGTTTTGTGATTGATTGAGTGACTAGGTGGGTGACTAGGTGAGTGAGTGATTAGGTGAGTGACTAGGTGAGTGACTAGGTGAGTGAGTGGGTGAGTGAGTGGGTGAGTGGTTAGGTCAGTGAGTGGGTGAGTGACTAGGTGAGTGAGTGGGTGAGTGACTAGGTGAGTGAGTGACTAGGTGAGTGAGTGGGTGAGTGAGTGGGTGAGTGACTAGGTGAGTGACTAGGTGAGTGACTGGGTGAGTGAGTGGGTGAGTGACTAGGTGAGTGACTAGGTGAGTGACTAGGTGAGTGGGTGAGTGAGTGGGTGAGTGACTAGGTCACTGACTAGGTGAGTGACTAGGTGAGTGACTAGGTGAGTGAGTGGGTGAGTGACTAGGTGAGTGAGTGACTAGGTGAGTGAGTGGGTGAGTGACTAGGTGAGTGACTAGGTGAGTGACTAGGTGAGTGAGTGGGTGAGTGGCTGGGTGAGTGATTATGTGAGTGACTAGGTTTTGTGATTGATTGAGTGACTAGGTGGGTGACTAGGTGAGTGAGTGATTAGGTGAGTGACTAGGTGAGTGACTAGGTGAGTGAGTGGGTGAGTGAGTGGGTGAGTGGTTAGGTCAGTGAGTGGGTGAGTGACTAGGTGAGTGAGTGGGTGAGTGACTAGGTGAGTGAGTGACTAGGTGAGTGAGTGGGTGAGTGAGTGGGTGAGTGACTAGGTGAGTGACTAGGTGAGTGACTGGGTGAGTGAGTGGGTGAGTGACTGGGTGAGTGACTAGGTGAGTGACTAGGTGAGTGACTAGGTGAGTGGGTGAGTGAGTGGGTGAGTGACTAGGTCACTGACTAGGTGAGTGACTAGGTGAGTGACTAGGTGAGTGAGTGGGTGAGTGACTAGGTGAGTGAGTGACTAGGTGAGTGAGTGGGTGAGTGACTAGGTGAGTGACTAGGTGAGTGACTAGGTGAGTGAGTGGGTGAGTGACTAGGTGAGTGGCTGGGTGAGTGATTAGGTGAGTGATTAGGTGAGTGACTAGGTGAGTGACTAGGTGAGTGAGTGGGTGAGTGATTAGGTGAGTGAGTGGGTGAGTGGCTGGGTGAGTGATTAGGTGAGTGACTAGGTTTTGTGATTGATTGAGTGACTAGGTGGGTGACTAGGTGAGTGAGTGAGTGAGTGACTAGGTGAGTGACTAGGTGAGTGAGTGGGTGAGTGAGTGGGTGAGTGGTTAGGTGAGTGAGTGGGTGACTAGGTGAGTGAGTGGGTGAGTGACTAGGTGAGTGAGTGACTAGGTGAGCGAGTGGGTGAGTGACTAGGTGAGTGGCTAGGTGAGTGACTAGGTGAGTGGGTGAGTGAGTGGGTGAGTGAGTGGGTGAGTGGGTGACTAGGTGAGTGGGTGAGTGAGTGAGTGGGTGAGTGAGTGGGTGAGTGGGTGAGTGAGTGGGTGAGTGGTTAGGTGAGTGACTAGGTGAGTGACTAGGTGAGTGAGTGGGTGAGTGGGTGAGTGAGTGGGTGACTAGGTGAGTGGGTGAGTGGGTGAGTGAGTGGGTGAGTGAGTGGGTGAGTGGGTGAGTGACTAGGTGAGTGGGTGAGTGAGTGGGTGAGTGGTTAGGTAAGTGACTAGGTGAGTGACTAGGTGAGTGAGTGGGTGAGTGAGTGGGTGAGTGGGTGAGTGAGTGGGTGACTAGGTGAGTGGGTGAGTGAGTGGGTGAGTGAGTGGGTGAGTGAGTGGGTGAGTGGGTGAGTGACTAGGTGAGTGGGTGAGTGGGTGAGTGGTTAGGTGAGTGACTAGGTGAGTGAGTGGGTGAGTGAGTGGGTGAGTGGGTGAGTGAGTGGGTGACTAGGTGAGTGGGTGAGTGAGTGGGTGAGTGGTAAGTTGTCTGTCACTTCTGCTGCTACCGCTGCACTTGGCGCTGCAGCCTTTAGAGGCTACGTCGGGGAGCTGTGTGCATGTGCTCAGTATTTGCATATCGATTCCCACGATCCCCACCCTACAACACAGAGAATCGATTCCTAGAGCATTGCTTTTTATTGGAATCGAATCGTTCAGGGCTGGGTTTGTCATAATCGATACTATAAAAATCGATTCCGCTGTATAAATTTGCATAAATCAGCATGTCATTTGCATGAATTTGCATGCTATTAGCCGCGCTGCCCACCACTTTATGAAAGCATCAGCTGTGAGCCCCCATTGAGATGGAGTGGCAGAGGTAGTTGTGGTAGTGGTGGTGGTAGTGGTGGTGGTAGTGGTGGCAGTAGTGGTGGCAGTAGTGGTGGTAGTGGTGGTGGTAGTGGTGGTGGTAGTGGTGGTGGTAGTGGTGGTAGTGGTGGTGGTAGTGGTGGTAGTAGTGGTGGTGGTAGTGGTGGTAGTGGTGGTGGTGGTGGTAGTAGTAGTGGTAGTAGTGGTGGTAGTGGTGGTGGTAGTGGTGGTAGTGGTGGTGGTAGTGGTGGTAGTATTAGTAGTGATGGTAGTGGTGGTAGTAGTGGTGGTAGTGGTGGTAGTAGTGGTAGCAGTGGTGGTAGTAGTAGTAGTGATGGTAGTGGTGGTGGTAGTGGTGGTAGTAGTAGTAGTTGTAGTGGTGGTAGTAGTGGTGGTAGTAGTAGTGGTGGTAGTGGTGGTAGTAGAGGTGGTAGTGGTGGTAGTAGTAGTGGTAGTGGTGGTAGTAGTGGTGGTAGTAGTGGTGGTAGTAGTGGTGGTAGTAGTGGTGGTAGTGGTGGTAGTAGTGGTGGTAGTGGTGGTAGTAGTGGTGGTAGTGGTGGCAGTAGTAGTAGTGGTGGTGGTAGTAGTGGTGGTAGTAGTGGTAGTAATAGTGGTGGTAGTAGTGGTAGTAGTGGTGGTAGTGGTGGTAGTAGTGGTGGTAGTAGTGGTGGTAGTAGTGGTGGTAGTGGTGGTAGTAGTAGTGGTAGTAGTGGTAGTGGTGGTAGTGGTGGTAGTAGTGGTGGTAGTGGTGGTAGTGGTGGTAGTAGTGGTGGTAGTTGTGGTAGTGGTGGTAGTGGTGGTAGTGGTGGTGGTAGTGGTGGTGGTAGTAGTGGTGGTAGTAGTGGTGGTAGTGGTGGCAGTAGAAAGTAGTGGTGGTGGTAGTAGTGGTGGTAGTAGTGGTGGTAGTAGTGGTAGTAATGGTAGTAGTGGTGGTAGTAGTAGTGGTAGTAGTGGTGGTAGTAGTGGTGGTAGTGGTCGTAGTAGTAGTACTAGTGGTAGTAGTAGTAGGGGTGGTAGTAGTGGTGCTAGTAGTGGTGGTAGTGGTGGTGGTAGTGGTGGCAGTGGTGGTGGTAGCAGTGGTAGTAGTGGTGGTAGTAGTGGTGGTAGTGGTGGTAGTCGTAGTAGTACTAGTGGTAGTAGTAGTGGTAGTAGTAGTGGTAGTAGTGGTAGAAGTGGTAGTAGTGGTGGTAGTAGTGGTGGTAGTAGTAGTACTAGTGGTAGTAGAAGTGGTGGTAGTAGTAGTGGTGGTAGTGGTGGTAGTGTAGTAGTAGTGGTAGTAGTGGTGGTAGTAGTGGTGGTAGTAGTGGTAGTAGTAGTACTAGTGGTAGTAGTAGTAGTGGTGCCAGTAGTAGTAGTGGTGGTAGTAGTAGTAGTGGTAGTAGTAGTGGTGGTAGTAGTGTAGTAGTGGTGGTAGTAGTAGCAGTAGTGGTAGTAGTAGTGGTGGTAGTAGTAGTGGTGGTAGTGGTGGTAGTAGTGGTAATGTGGTAGTGTGGTAGTAGTGGTAGTGTAGTAGTGTGTAGTGGTAGTGTAGTAGTAGTGTGATAGTAGTAGTGTTGTAGTGGTAGTAGTAGTGGTAGTAGTGGTGGTAGTAGTGGTAGTAGTAGTGGTAGTAGTAGGAGTAGTGGTAGTAGTGGTGGTAGTAGTAGTGGTGGTAGTGGTGGTGGTAGTAGTGTTGGTAGTAGTAGTGGTGGTAGTGGTGGTGTTAGTGGTGGTGGTAGTGGTAGTAGTAGTAGTAGTGGTAGTAGTAGTGGTGGTGGTAGTAGTAGTAGTGTAGAAAGTGGTAGTAGTAGTAGTGGTGGTAGTAGTGGTAGTAGTAGTGGTAGTAGTATTAGTGGTAGTAGTAGT
This sequence comes from Petromyzon marinus, assembly GCF_010993605.1. Taxonomy (NCBI): domain Eukaryota; kingdom Metazoa; phylum Chordata; class Hyperoartia; order Petromyzontiformes; family Petromyzontidae; genus Petromyzon; species Petromyzon marinus. The sequence goes on along the minus strand of NW_022639131.1, from coordinate 109,935 downwards.
AGTGGTGGTAGTAGCAGTGGTAGCAGTGGTAGTAGTGGTAGTAGTGGTAGTAGTTGTGGTAGTAGTAGTGGTAGTAGTGGTAGTAGTAGTAGTGGTGGTAGTAGTGGTAGTAGTAGTGGTAGTAGTACCAGTAGCAGTAGTGGTAGTAGTAGTGGTAGTAGCAGTAGTGGTAGTAGCAGCAGTAGTAGTGGTAGGAGTGGTAGTAGTAGTAGTAGTAGTGGTGGTAGTAGTAGTAGTGGTAGTAGTGGTAGTAGTAGTGGTAGTGTAGCAGTAGTAGTGTAGTAGTAGCAGTGGTAGTAGTAGTGGTAGTAGTGTGGTAGTGTAGTAGTAGTGTAGTAGTAGCAGTGGTAGTAGTAGTGGTAGTAGTAGTAGTAGTGTGGTAGTGTAGTAGTAGTGGTAGGGTAGTAGTAGTGGTAGTAGTAGTGGTAATGTGGTAGTGGTAGTGTGGTAGTAGTGGTAGTGTGTAGTGGTAGTGTAGTAGTGGTAGTGTGGTAGTAGTAGTGTGGTAGTGGTAGTAGTAGTGGTAGTAGTGGTAGTGGTGTAGTAGTGGTAGTAGTGGTAGTAGTGTAGTAGTGTGGTAGTAGTAGTGTGGTAGTAGTAGTGGTAGTAGTGTGGTAGTAGTAGTAGTGTGATAGTAGTAGTGTTGTAGTGGTAGTAGTAGTGGTAGTAGTGGTGTTAGTAGTGGTAGTAGTAGTGGTAGTAGTAGGAGTAGTTGAATAGTGGTGGTAGTAGTGGTAGTGGTGGTGGTAGTAGTGGTGGTAGTGGTGGTGTTAGTGGTGGTGGTAGTGGTGGTAGTAGTAGTAGTGGTGGTAGTGGTGGTAGTGGTGGTAGTAGTAGTAGTGTAGAAAGTGGTAGTAGTAGTAGTGGTGGTAGTAGTGGTAGTAGTAGTAGTATTAGTGGTAGTAGTAGTAGTACTGGTGGTAGTAGCAGTGGTAGCAGTGGTAGTAGTGGTAGTAGTTGTGGTAGTAGTTGCAGTGGTGGTAGTAGTGGTAGTAGTAGTGGTAGTAGTACCAGTAGCAGTAGTGGTAGTAGCAGTGGTAGTAGCAGTAGTGGTAGTAGCAGCAGTAGTAGTGGTAGTAGTAGGAGTGGTAGTAGTAGTGGTAGTAGTAGTAGTGGTGGTAGTAGTGGTAGTAGTAGTAGTGGTAGTAGTGGTAGTAGTAGTGGCAGTAGTAGTGGTAGTGTAGTAGTAGTAGTGTAGTAGTAGCAGTGGTAGTAGTAGTGGTAGTAGTGTGGTAGTGTAGTAGTAGTGTAGTAGTAGCAGCAGTGGTAGTAGTAGTGGTAGTAGTAGTGTGGTAGGGTAGTAGTAGTAGTGGTAGTAGTGGTAGTAGTAGTGTGGTAGTGCAGTAGTAGTGGTAGGGTAGTAGTAGTGTGGTAGTAGTAGTGGTAGTAGTAGTGGTAATGTGGTAGTGGTAGTGTGGTAGTAGTGGTAGTGTGTAGTGGTAGTGTAGTAGTGGTAGTGTGGTAGTAGTAGTGTGGTAGTGGTAGTAGTAGTGGTAGTAGTGGTAGTAGTGGTAGTGGTGTAGTAGTGGTAGTAGTGGTAGTAGTGTAGTAGTGTGGTAGTAGTAGTGTGGTAGTAGTAGTGGTAGTAGTAGTGTGGTAGTGGTAGTAGTAGTAGTTTGGTAGTGGTAGTAGAAGTAGTGGTAGTAGTAGTGGTACTGTGGTAGTAGTAGTGGTAGTGTAGTAGTGTAGTAGGAGTAGTGGTAGTAGTGGTACTGTGGTAGTAGTAGTAGTAGTGGTAGTAGTAGTAGTAGTGTGGTTGTGTGGTAGTGGTAGTAGAAGTAGTGGTAGTAGTAGTGGTACTGTGGTAGTAGTAGTAGTGGTGGTAGTGTGGTAGTAGTAGTGGTAGTAGTAGTGGTAGTAGTGTGGTAGTAGTGGTAGTGTGGTAGTAGTAGTGGTAGTAGTAGTGTGGTAGTGGTAGTAGTAGTGTGGTAGTAGTGGTAGTGTGGTAGTAGTAGTAGTAATAGTAGTAGTGGTATTAGTGGTAGTAGTAGTGTGGTAGTAGTAGTGTGGTAGTGGTAGTAGTAGTGGTAGTAGTAGTGTGGTAGTAGTGGTAGTGTGGTAGTAGTAGTGGTGGTAGTAGTGGTAGTAGTTGTAGTGTTTTAGTGGTAGTAGTAGTAGTAGTGTGGTAGTAGTGGTAGTGTGGTAGTAGTAGTAGTGGTGGTAGTAGTAGTGTGGTAGTGTGGTAGTGGTAGTAGTTTGGTAGTGGTAGTAGTAGTAGTGTGGTAGTGTAGTGGTGGTAGTGTGGTAGTAGTATTAGTAGTGGTACTGTGGTAGTAGTAGTGCTGGTAGTAGTAGGGGTAGTGTGGTAGTAGTAGTAGTGGTAGTAGTGGTAGTGGTAGTAGTGTGGTAGTAGTAGTAGTAGTGTGGTAGGAGTAGTAGTAGTAGTGTAGTAGTAGTAGTGTGGTAGTGTAGTAGTAGTGTAGTCGTAGTGGTAGTAGTGTAGTAGTGGTAGTAGTGTAGTAGTAGTGTAGTAGTGGTAGTAGTAGTGGTAGTAGTAGTGTAGTAGTAGTGTAGTAGTAGTGGTAGTAGTAGTGTAGTAGTAGTGGTAGTAGTGTAGTAGTAGTGTAGTAGTAGTGGTAGTAGTGTAGTAGTAGTGGTAGTAGTAGTGTAGTAGTAGTGGTAGTAGTGGTGGTAGCAGTAGGGGTAGTGTGGTAGTAGTAGTAGTGGTAGTGTAGTAGTAGTAGTGTAGTAGTAGTAGTGTGGTAGTGGTAGTGTAGTAGTAGTGGTAGTAGTGGTAGTGTAGTAGTGTAGTAGTAGTAGGGCTGCTGGTGATGCTGCTCTCTGATTGGCTGCTACCGCAGGTACTGGTGAGAGCGGTAAGAGTACCTTCATCAAGCAGATGAGGATCATCCACGGCAGGGGCTACACGGAGAACGATCGTAGGGGTGAGTACCATCATCAGTAGTAGTACCTTCATCAGTAGTAGTACCACCAGTAGTAGTACCATCAGTAGTAGTAGTACCATCAGTAGTAGTACCATCAGTAGTAGTAGTACCATCAGTAGTAGTAGTACCATCAGTAGTAGTACCATCATCAGTAGTAGTACCATCAGTAGTAGTACCATCAGTAGTAGTAGTACCATCAGTAGTAGTACCATCAGTAGTAGTACCATCATCAGTAGTAGTACCATCAGTAGTACCATCATCAGTAGTAGTACCATCATCAGTAGTAGTACCATCAGTAGTAGTACCATCAGTAGTAGTAGTACCATCAGTAGTAGTACCATCATCAGTAGTAGTACCATCATCAGTAGTAGTACCATCAGTAGTACCATCATCAGTAGTAGTACCATCATCAGTAGTAGTACCATCATCATCAGTAGTAGCACCATCATCAGTAGTAGTAGTACCATCATCAGTAGTAGTACCATCAGTAGTAGTACCATCAGTAGTAATAGTACCACCAGTAGTAGTACCATCAGTAGTAGTACCATCAGTAGTAGTACCATCAGTAGTAATAGTACCATCAGTAGTAGTACCATCATCAGTAGTAGTACCATCAGTAGTAGTACCATCATCAGTAGTAGTACCATCATCAGTAGTAGTACCATCAGTAGTAGTACCATCATCACCAGTAGTAGTACCATCAGTAGTAGTAATATCAGTAGTAGTAGTACCATCAGTAGTACCATCATCATCAATAGTAGGACCATCATCAGTAGTAGTACCATCATCAGTAGTAGTAGTACCATCATCAGTAGTAGTACCATCAGTAGTAGTACCATCATCAGTAGTAGTACCATCATCAGTAGTAGTACCATCAGTAGTAGTACCATCATCACCAGTAGTAGTACCATCAGTAGTAGTAATATCAGTAGTAGTAGTACCATCAGTAGTACCATCATCATCAATAGTAGGACCATCATCAGTAGTAGTACCATCATCAGTAGTAGTAGTACCATCATCAGTAGTAGTACCATCAGTAGTAGTACCATCATCAGTAGTAGTACCATCAGTAGTAGTACCATCATCATCATCAGTAGTACCATCATCATCATCATTAGTAGTACCATCATCATCATTAGTAGTACCATCATCATCAGTAGTAGTACCATCATCATCAGTAGTAGTACCATCATCAGCAGTAGTATCATCACCATCAGTAGTAGTACCATCAGTAGTAGTACCATCAGTAGTAGTACCATCATCAGTAGTACCATCAGTAGTAGTACCATCATCAGTAATAGTAGTACCATCATCAGTAGTAGTACCATCATCAGTAGTACCATCAGTAGTAGTACCATCATCAGTAATAGTAGTACCATCATCAGTAGTAGTACCATCAGTAGTAGTACCACCAGTAGTAGTACCATCAGTAGTAGTACCATCATCAGTAGTAGTACCATCATCACCAGTAGTAGTACCATCAGTAGTAGTAGCATCATCACCAGTAGTACCATCAGTAGTAGTACCAGTAGTAGTATCATCATCATCAGTAGTAGTAGCACCATCATCAGTAGTACCATCATCATCAGTAGTAGTACCTTCAGTAGTAGTAGTACCACTAGTAGTACCATCATCATCAGCAGTAGTACCATCATCATCAGTACTATCATCATCAGTAGTAGTACCATCAGTAGTAGTACCATCATCACCAGTAGTAGAACCATCAGTAGTAGTAATATCAGTAGTAGTACCATGACCAGCAGTAGTACCATCATCAGTAGTAGTATCAGTAGTAGTATCATCATCATCAGGAGCAGTATCATCAGTAGTAGTAGTATCAACATCACCCATAGTAGTAGTATCATCAGTAGTAATATCATCAGTAGTAGTAGTACCATCATCAGTAGTAGAAGTTCCATCATCAGTAGTAGTAGCATCCTCATCATCAGTAGTGTCATCATCAGTAGTATCATCATCATCAGTAGTAGTACCACCATCATCAGTAGTAGTACCATCATCAGTAGTAGCATCATCATCACCTGTAGTAGCACCAACATCATCATCACCTGTAGTAGTACCAACATCATCATCACCTGTAGTAACACCAACATCATCATCATCATCACCTGTAGTAGTACCAACATCATCATCACCTGTAGTAACACCAACACCAACATCATCATCACCTATAGTAGCACCAACATCAACATCATCATCATCTGTAGTAGTACCAACACCAACATCATCATCACCTATAGTAGCACCAACATCAACATCATCATCACCTGTAGTAACACCAACATCATCATCACCTGTAGTAGTACCAACATCAACATCATCATCACCTGTAGTAACACCAACATCATCATCATCATCACCTGTAGTAGTACCAACATCATCATCATCATCACCTGTAGTAGTACCAACATCATCATCATCATCACCTGTAGTAGCACCAACATCATCATCATCATCACCTGTAGTAGCACCAACATCATCATCACCTGTAGTAGTACCAACATCATCATCACCTGTAGTAGCACCAACATCAACATCATCATCACCTGTAGTAGTACCAACATCAACATCATCATCACCTGTAGTAGTACCAACACCATCATCACCTGTAGTAGTACCAACATCAACATCATCATCACCTGTAGTAGCACCAACATCATCATCACCTGTAGTAGTACCAACATCATCATCACCTGTAGTAACACCAACATCAACATCATCATCACCTGTAGTAGCACCAACACCAACATCACCTGTAGTAGTACCAACACCAACATCATCATCACCTGTAGTAGCATCATCATCATCACCTGTAGTAACACCAACATCAACATCATCATCACCTGTAGTAGTACCAACACCAACATCATCATCACCTGTAGTAACACCAACACCAACATCATCATCACCTGTAGTAGCACCAACATCAACATCATCATCACCTGTAGTAACATCAACATCATCATCATCATTACCTGTAGTAGCACCAACACCAACATCATCATCACCTGTAGTAGCACCAACACCAACATCATCATCACCTGTAGTAGCACCAACATCAACATCATCATCACCTGTAGTAGCACCAACACCAACATCATCATCACCTGTAGTAGTACCAACACCAACATCATCATCACCTGTAGTAGCATCATCATCATCACCTGTAGTAGCACCAACATCAACATCATCATCACCTGTAGTAGTACCAACATCATCATCATCATCACCTGTAGTAGTACCAACATCATCATCATCATCACCTGTAGTAACACCAACATCATCATCACCTGTAGTAGCACCAACACCAACATCATCATCACCTGTAGTAGTACCAACATCAACATCATCATCATCATCACCTGGAGTAACACCAACATCAACATCATCATCATCATCACCTGGAGTAACACCAACATCAACATCATCATCACCTGTAGTAGTACCAACATCATCATCATCATCACCTGTAGTAGTACCAACATCATCATCACCTGTAGTAGCATCAACATCATCATCACCTGGAGTAACACCAACACCAACATCATCATCACCTGTAGTAGCACCAACACCAACATCATCATCACCTGTAGTAGCACCAACATCAACATCATCATCACCTGTAGTAACACCAACACCAACACCATCATCACCTGTAGTAGCACCAACATCATCATCATCATCACCTGTAGTAACACCAACATCATCATCACCTGTAGTAACACCAACACCAACATCATCATCACCTGTAGTAGCACCAACATCAACATCATCATCACCTGTAGTAGCACCAACACCAACATCATCATCACCTGGAGTAACACCAACATCATCATCACCTGTAGTAGCACCAACATCATCATCATCATCATCACCTGTAGTAGCACCAACATCAACATCATCATCACCTGTAGTAGAACCAACATCAACATCATCATCACCTGTAGTAGTACCAACATCAACATCATCATCACCTGTAGTAGCACCAACATCAACATCATCATCACCTGTAGTAGCACCAACATCAACATCATCATCACCTGTAGTAGCACCAACATCAACATCATCATCACCTGTAGTAGCACCAACATCAACATCATCATCACCTGTAGTAGCACCGACATCATCATCACCTGTAGTAGCACCAACACCAACATCAACATCACCTGTAGTAGCACCAACACCAACATCACCTGTAGTAGTACCAACACCAACATCATCATCACCTGTAGTAGCACCAACACCAACATCACCTGTAGTAGTACCAACACCAACATCATCATCACCTGTAGTAACACCAACATCAACATCATCATCACCTGTAGTAGTACCAACATCATCATCATCATCACCTGTAGTAGTACCAACATCAACATCATCATCACCTGTAGTAACACCAACATCAACATCATCATCACCTGTAGTAACACCAACATCAACATCATCATCACCTGTAGTAACACCAACATCAACATCATCATCACCTGTAGTAGTACCAACACCAACATCATCATCACCTGTAGTAACACCAACATCAACATCATCATCACCTGTAGTAGTACCAACATCAACATCATCATCACCTGTAGTAGTACCAACATCATCATCACCTGTAGTAACACCAACACCAACATCATCATCACCTGTAGTAGCACCAACATCAACATCATCATCACCTGTAGTAGCACCAACACCAACATCATCATCTGTAGTAGTACCAACATCAACATCATCATCACCTGTAGTAACACCAACATCATCATCACCTGTAGTACCACCAACATCATCATCATCACCTGTAGTAACACCAACATCATCATCACCTGTAGTAACACCAACATCATCATCATCACCTGTAGTAGTACCAACACCAACATCATCATCACCTGTAGTAGTACCAACATCAACATCATCATCACCTGTAGTAGCACCAACATCATCATCATCATCACCTGTAGTAGCACCAACACCAACATCAACATCATCATCACCTGTAGTAGTACCAACATCATCATCATCATCACCTGTAGTAGCACCAACATCATCATCACCTGTAGTAGCACCAACATCATCATCACCTGTAGTAGCACCAACATCATCATCACCTGTAGTAACACCAACACCAACACCATCATCACCTGTAGTAGTACCAACATCATCATCACCTGTAGTAACACCAACACCAACACCATCATCACCTGTAGTAGTACCAACACCAACATCATCATCACCTGTAGTAGCACCAACACCAACATCATCATCACCTGTAGTAACACCAACATCAACATCATCATCACCTGTAGTAGTACCAACATCATCATCACCTGTAGTAGTACCAACACCAACATCATCATCACCTGTAGTAGCACCAACATCAACATCATCATCACCTGTAGTGACACCAACACCAACATCATCATCACCTGTAGTAACACCAACATCATCATCACCTGTAGTAGCACCAACATCAACATCATCATCACCTGTAGTAACATCAACATCATCATCACCTGTAGTAGCACCAACATCAACATCATCATCACCTGTAGTAGCACCAACATCAACATCATCATCACCTGTAGTAGTACCAACATCAACATCATCATCACCTGTAGTAGCACTAACATCATCATCAGCATCATCATCACCTGTAGTAGCACCAACATCATCAGCATCATCATCACCTGTAGTAGCACCAACATCATCATCATCATCATCACCTGTAGTAGTACCAACACCAACATCATCATCACCTGTAGTAGTACCAACATCAACATCATCATCACCTGTAGTCACACCAACATCATCATCATCATCACCTGTAGTAGCACCAACATCATCATCATCATCACCTGTAGTAGCACCAACATCAACATCATCATCACCTGTAGTGACACCAACATCATCATCATCATCACCTGTAGTGACACCAACATCAACATCATCATCATCATCTGTAGTAGCACCAACATCAACATCATCATCACCTGTAGTAGTACCAACATCAACATCATCATCACCTGTAGTAACACCAACACCAACATCATCATCATCACCTGTAGTAGTACCAACATCATCATCACCTGTAGTAGTACCAACATCAACATCATCATCACCTGTAGTAGTACCAACATCAACATCATCATCACCTGTAGTAACACCAACATCAACATCATCATCACCTGTAGTAGCACCAACATCATCATCATCATCACCTGTAGTAACACCAACACCAACATCATCATCACCTGTAGTAGTACCAACATCAACATCATCATCACCTGTAGTAGCACCAACATCAACATCATCATCATCACCTGTAGTAGTACCAACATCAACATCATCATCACCTGTAGTAACACCAACATCATCATCATCATCACCTGTAGTAGCACCAACATCAACATCATCATCATCACCTGTAGTAACACCAACATCATCATCATCACCTGTAGTAGTACAAACATCATCATCATCATCACCTGTAGTAGTACCAACATCATCATCACCTGTAGTAGTACCAACATCATCATCATCACCTGTAGTAGTACCAACACCAACATCATCATCACCTGTAGTAGCACCAACACCAACACCATCATCACCTGTAGTAGCACCAACACCAACATCATCATCACCTGTAGTAGCACCAACACCAACATCATCATCACCTGTAGTAGTACCAACATCATCATCATCATCATCATTACCTGTAGTAGCACCAACATCAACATCATCATCACCTGTAGAAACACCAACACCAACATCATCATCATCACCTGTAGTAGTACCAACATCATCATCATCTGTAGTAACACCAACATCATCATCATCATCACCTGTAGTAGCACCAACATCAACATCATCATCATCACCTGTAGTAGTACCAACATCAACATCATCATCACCTGTAGTAACACCAACATCATCATCATCATCACCTGTAGTAGCACCAACATCAACATCATCATCATCACCTGTAGTAGTACCAACATCAACATCATCATCATCACCTGTAGTAGCACCAACATCAACATCATCATCACCTGTAGTGACACCAACACCAACATCATCATCACCTGTAGTAGTACCAACATCATCATCACCTGTAGTAACACCAACACCAACATCATCATCATCACCTGTAGTAGTACCAACATCATCATCACCTGTAGTAGTACCAACATCATCATCACCTGTAGTAACACCAACATCAACATCATCATCACCTGTAGTAGTACCAACATCATCATCATCATCACCTGTAGTGACACCAACATCATCATCATCATCACCTGTAGTAGTACCAACACCAACATCATCATCACCTGTAGTAACACCGACATCAACATCATCATCACCTGTAGTAACACCAACATCATCATCATCATCACCTGTAGTAGTACCAACATCATCATCATCTGTAGTAGCACCAACATCAACATCATCATCACCTGTAGTAGCACCAACACCAACATCATCATCACCTGTAGTAGCACCAACATCAACATCATCATCACCTGTAGTAGCACCAACACCAACATCATCATCACCTGTAGTAGTACCAACATCAACATCATCATCACCTGTAGTAGCACCAACATCATCATCATCATCACCTGTAGTAGCACCAACATCATCATCATCATCACCTGTAGTGACACCAACATCATCATCATCATCACCTGTAGTGACACCAACATCATCATCACCTGTAGTAACACCAACATCAACATCATCATCACCTGTAGTAGTACCAACATCAACATCATCATCACCTGTAGTAGTACCAACATCATCATCATCATCACCTGTAGTAACACCAACACCAACATCATCATCATCACCTGTAGTAGTACCAACATCATCATCATCTGTAGTAACACCAACATCAACATCATCATCACCTGTAGTAGTACCAACATCAACATCATCATCACCTGTAGTAGCACCAACATCAACATCATCATCACCTGGAGTAACACCAACATCATCATCACCTGTAGTAGCACCAACATCAACATCACCTGTAGTAGCACCAACATCAACATCATCATCACCTGTAGTAGCACCAACACCAACATCATCATCATCATCACCTGTAGTGACACCAACATCAACATCATCATCATCATCTGTAGTAGCACCAACATCAACATCATCATCACCTGTAGTAACACCAACATCAACATCACCTGTAGTAGCACCAACATCAACATCACCTGTAGTAACACCAACACCAACATCATCATCACCTGTAGTAGTACCAACATCAACATCATCATCACCTGTAGTAACACCAACATCAACATCATCATCACCTGTAGTAGTACCAACATCAACATCATCATCACCTGTAGTAGCACCAACATCAACATCATCATCACCTGGAGTAACACCAACATCATCATCACCTGTAGTAGCACCAACATCAACATCATCATCACCTGTAGTAGCACCAACACCAACATCATCATCACCTGTAGTAGCACCAACATCAACATCATCATCACCTGGAGTAACACCAACATCAACATCATCATCATCACCTGTAGTAACACAAACATCAACATCATCTGTAGTAGTACCAACATCAACATCACCTGTAGTAGCACCAACATCAACATCATCATCACCTGTAGTAACACCAACATCAACATCATCTGTAGTAGTACCAACATCATCATCACCTGGAGTAACACCAACATCAACATCATCATCACCTGTAGTAACACCAACATCAACATCATCATCATCACCTGTAGTAACACCAACATCAACATCATCTGTAGTAGTACCAACATCATCATCACCTGTAGTAGCACCAACATCAACATCATCATCATCACCTGTAGTAACACCAACATCATCATCACCTGTAGTAACACCAACATCAACATCATCTGTAGTAGTACCAACTTCATCATCACCTGTAGTAAAACCAACATCAACATCACCTGTAGTGCCCGTGTCCTGACGATTATCCCGGTGCTGCTGATGATTCCCAGAGTTCACGAAGCTCATCCATCAGAACATCGTCACGGCCATGCAGGCCTTGATCAGAGGCATGGCCACGCTGAAGATCAACTATGGGAACCCAGACAATGAGGTGGATAGCGTTCACCCTTACCCCTAGCCATACAATCACTCACTCACTCAATCACCGACTCATTCACTCAATCACTCAATCACTCAATCAATCACTCATACACTCAATCACTTATACACTCACTCACTCATTCACTCAGCGACTCACTCACTCATTCACTCACTCAATCAATCAATCACTCACTTACTCAACGACTCACTTACTCACTCAATCACGCACTCACTCAATCACTCACTCACTCACTCAACCACTCACTCACTCAACGACTCACTCACTCAATCACTCACTCAATCACTCACTCCATCAATCATTCACTCAATCACTCACTCACTCATTCACTCACTGACTCACTCAACAACTCACTCACTCAATCACTCATTCACTCACTCAATCACTCACTCATTCAATCACTCACCGACTCACTCACCCACTCACTCAATCACTCAACCACCCAATCACTCACTCACTTACTCACCCACCTACCCACTCAATGAATTACTCACTGACCCAACCACTCACTCACTCACTCAACCACTCAATGAATCACTCACCCACCCACCCACTCACCCACCCACCCACACACTCACCCACCCACCCACTCACCCACCCACCCACCCACTCACTCACCCACTCACTCACCCACCCACCCACCCACACACTCACCCACTCACTCACCCACTCACTCACCCACTCACCCACTCACTCACTGACCCACCAACTCACTCACTCACCCACCCACCCACCCACTCACCCAGTCAATCACTCACCCACCTACCGACTCAATCACCCACCCACTGACTCAATCACTCACTCAACACTCATTCACCCACTCATTCAGTCACCCACTCATTCATTCACCTATCCACTCAATCACTGACCCACCCACTCACCCACCCACCCACTCACCCACCCACCCACTCACCCACCCAATCACTCACCCACCCACTCACTCACTCACCCACTGACTCACTCACTCACCCACTGACTCACTCACCCACTCACTCACCCACCCACCCCACACACCCACTGACTCACTCACTCACCCACTCACTGACTCACTCACCCACTCACTGACTCACTGACTGACTCACTCACTCACCCACTCACTCACCCACCCACTCACTCACCCAATCCCTTACCCACTCACTCACCCACTCACCCACTTACTCACCCACCCACCCACTCACCCACTCACTCACCCACTCACTCACTCACCCACTCACTCACTCACCCACTCACTCACCCACTCACTCACCCACCCACTCACTCACTCACTCACCCACTCACCCACTCACTAACCCACCCACTTACTCACTCACTCACCCACTCACTCACTCACCCACTCACTCACCCACCCACTCACTCACTCACTCACCCACTCACTAACCCACCCATTCACTCACTCACTCACCCACTCACTCACGCACCCACTCACTCATCCACCCACCCACTCATTCAATCACTCACCGACTCACTCACCCACTCACCCAATCACTCACCCACCCACTCACTCACTCACCCACTCACTCACTCACCCACTGACTCACTCACCCACTCACTCACCCACCCACCCACTGACTCACTCACTCACCCACTCACTGACTCACTCACCCACTCACTGACTCACTGACTCACTCACTGACTCACTCACCCACCCACTCACTCACTCACTCACCCACTCACTCACTCACTCACCCACTCACTCACTCACCCACTCACTCACCCACTCACTCACTCACTAACCCACCCACTCACTCACTCACCCACCCACTCACTCATCCACCCACCCACCCACCCACTCACCCACTCAATCACTCACCCACTCACTCAATCAATCACTCACTCAATCAATCTTTCACTCATTCACTCACTCACCCACCTACTCACTCACTCACCACTAACCCACTCACTCACCCACTCACTTACCCACCCACCCACTCACTCACCCACTCACTCACCCACTCACTCACACACCCACCCACTCACTCACCCACTCACCCACTCACTCACACACCCACCCACTCACTCACCCACTCACTCATACACCCACCCACTCACCCACTCATTCACCCACTCACCCACTCACTCACTCACTCACCCACCCACTCACTCACTCACTCACCCACTCACTCACCCACCCACTCACCCCATCCACCCACCCACTCACTCACCCACCAACTCAATCACCCACCCACTGACTCACTCACCCACTCAACCACTCATTCACCCACTCACTCACTGACCCACCAACTCACTCACTCACCCACCCACCCACTCACCCAGTCAATCACTCACCCACCCACCGACTCAATCACCCACCCACTGATTCACTCACTCACTCAACCACTCATTCACCCACTCATTCATTCACCCACTCATTCATTCACCTATCCACTCAATCACTGACCCACCCACTCACCCACCACCCACTCACCCACCCACCCACTCACCCACCCACCCACTCACTCACTCACCCACTGACTCACTCACCCACTCACTCACCCACCCACCCACACACCCACTGACTCACTGACTCACCCACTCACTGACTCACTCACCCACTCACTGACCCACCGACTCACTCACTCACCCACTCACTCACCCACTCACCCACTCACCCACTCACTCACACACCCACCCACTCACTCACCCACTCACCCACTCACTCACACACCCACCCACTCACTCACCCACTCACCCACTCACTTACTCACCCACTCACTCACCTACTCACCCACTCACTCACTCACACACCCACTCACTCACCCACCTACTCACTCACTCACCACCCACTCACCCACCACTCACTCACTCACCCACTCACTCACTCACCCACCCACTCACCCACTCAATCACTCACTCGATCAATCACTCACTCGATCAATCACTCACTCAATCAATCTTTCACTCATTCACTCACTCACCCACCTACTCACTCACTCACCACTAACCCACTCACTCACTCACCCACTCACTTACCCACCCACTCACTCACCCACTCACCCACCACCTACTCACTCACTCACCACTCACTCACCCACTCACCCACTCACTCACTCACCCAACCACTCACTCACTTACCCACCCACTCACCCACCCACCCACCCACTCACTCACCCACCCACTCACTCCCTCACCCACCCACTCACTCACCCACTCACCCACTCACTCACTCACTCACCCACTCACCCACTCACCACTGACTCACCCACTCACTCACCCACTCACCCACTCACTCACCCACCCACTCACCCACCCACTCACTCACTCACCCATCCACCCACTCTCTCACCCACTCACCCACCCACTCACTCACCCACTCACTCACTCACCCACTCACTCACCCACTCACTCACCCACTCACCCACTCACTCACTCAATCAATCACTCACTCAATCAATCACTCACTCAATCAATCACTCACTCAATCACTCACTCAATCAATCTTTCACTCATTCACTCACTCACCCACTACATCACTCACTCACCACTAACCCACTCACTCACTCACCCCACTCACTTACCCATCCACTCACTTACCCACCCACCCACTCACCCACTCACCCACTCACTCACCCACTCACACACCCACCCACTCACTCACTCACTTACTCACCCACCCACTCACTCACCCACTCACTCACCCACTCACCCACTCACTCACTGACACACCCACTCACTCACCCACCTACTCACTCACTCACCACTCACTCACCCACTCACTCACCCACTCACCCACCTACTCACCCACCCACCCACTCACTCACTCACCCACCCACTCACTCACGCACCCACTCACCCACCCACTCACTCACCCACCCACTCACTCACTCACTCACCCATCCACCCACTCTCTCACCCACTCACCCACTCACTCACTCACCCACTCACTCACTCACCCACTCACTCACCTACTCACCCACCTACTCACTCACCACTAACCCACTCACCCACCCACTCACCCACTCACTCACCCATCCACTCACTCACCCACCCACCCACTCACTCACTCACTCACCCACTCACCCACTCACTCACTCACCCACTCACTCACCCACTCACTCACTCACTCACCCACTCACTCGCATCCCCTCTCATCTCCCCCCATCTCCCCCCATCTCCCCCCCAGGTGCACGTGCTCACGGTGACATCTCTGGACGTGGAGGCGGTTCGATCCCTTGGGCCGCGCGAAGTGGCCGCTGTCGCCTCTCTCTGGGCCGATGGAGGAGTGTTGAAGTGTTTCTCACGCCGTAGAGAATTCCAGATCTCTGACTCGGCCAAATAGTGAGATAATCTCTCTCTGTGTGTCTCTGTGTGTCTGTGTGTGTCTCTGTGTGTCTCTGTGTCTCTGTGTGTCTCTGTGTGTCTGTGTCTCTCTGTGTGTCTGTGTGTGTCTCTGGGCTGATGGATGAGTTGTGAAGTGTTTGTCACGCCGTAGAGAATTCCAGATCTCTGACTCGGCCAAATAGTGAGATTGTCTCTCTGTCTCTGTCTGTGTGTGTCTGTGTCTGTGTGTGTCTGTGTGTGTCTGTGTGTGTCTGTGTGTGTCTGTGTGTGTCTGTGTGTCTCTGTGTCTCTGTGTGTCTCTGGGCTGATGGATGAGTTGTGAAGTGTTTCTCACGCCGGTAGAGAATTCCCAGATCTCTGACTCGGCCAAATAGTGAGACAGTCTCTCTCTGTGTCTGTCTGTGTCTCTGTGTGTCTCTGTGTGTCTCTGTGTCTCTGTGTGTCTCTGTGTGTCTCTGTGTGTGTCTCTGTGTGTCTCTGTGTGTCTCTGTGTGTCTCTGGGCTGGATGGATGAGTTGTGAAGTGTTTCTCACGCCGTAGAGAGTTCCAGATCTCTGACTCGGCCAAATAGTGAGACAGTCTCTCTCTGTGTCTGTCTGTGTCTCTGTGTGTGTCTCTGTGTGTGTCTCTGTGTGTCGCTGTATGTCTCTGTGTGTCTCTGGGCTGATGGATGAGTTGTGAAGTGTTTCTCACGCCGTAGAGAATTCCAGATCTCTGACTCGGCCAAATAGTGAGACAGTCTCTCTGTCTCTCTGTGTGTCTGTGTGTGTGTCTCTGTGTCTCTGGTGTCTCTGTGTGTGTCTCTGTGTCTCTCTGTGTGTCTGTGTGTCTCTGTGTGTGTCTCTGTGTGTCTCTGTGTGTCTCTGGGCTGATGGATGAGTTGTGAAGTGTTTCTCACGCCGTAGAGAATTCCAGATCTCTGACTCGGCCAAATAGTGAGATAGTCTCTCTGTCTCTGTGTCTCTGTGTGTGTCTCTGTATCTGTGTGTCTCTGTGTGTGTCTCTGTGCGTCTCTGGGCTGATGGATGAGTTGTGAAGTGTTTCTCACGCCGTAGAGAATTCCAGATCTCTGACTCGGCCAAATAGTGAGACAGTCTCTCTGTCTCTGTGTGTGTGTCTCTGTGTGTCTCTGTGTCTCTCTCTGTCTCTGTGTCTCTCTATGTCTCTGTGTGTCTCTGTGTCTCTCTCTGTCTCTCTGTCTCTGTCTGTGTGTGTCTCTGTGTGTGTCGTGTGTGTCTGTGTCTCTGTGTGTCTCTGTGTGTCTCTGTGTGTCTCTGTGTGTCCTGTCTCTGTGTGTCTCTGGGCTGATGGATGAGTTGTGAAGTGTTTCTCACGCCGTAGAGAATTCCAGATCTCTGACTCGGCCAAATAGTGAGATAGTCTCTCTGTGTGTGTCTCTGTGTGTCTGTGTGTGTGTCTCTGTGTCTCTGTGTCTCTGTGTGTCTGTGTCTCTCTGTGTGTCTCTGTGTGTCTCTGGGCTGATGGATGAGTTGTGAAGTGTTTCTCACGCCGTAGAGAGTTCCAGATCTCTGACTCGGCCAAATAGTGAGATTGTCTCTGTGTGTGTCTCTGTGTCTCTCTGTGTGTCTGTGTGTGTCTCTGTGTGTCTCTGTGTGTCTCTGACTCGGCGAAATAGTGAGACAGTCTCTCTGTCTCTGTGTGTGTGTCTCTGTGTGTCTCTGTGTCTCTCTCTGTCTCTGTGTCTCTCTGTGTCTCTGTGTGTCTCTGTGTCTCTCTGTCTCTGTCTGTGTGTGTCTCTGTGTGTGTCTGTGTGTGTCTGTGTCTCTGTGTGTCTCTGTGTGTCTCTGTGTGTCTCTGGGCTGATGGATGAGTTGTGAAGTGTTTCTCACGCCATAGAGAATTCCAGATCTCTGACTCGGCCAAATAGTGAGACAGTCTCTCTGTCTCTGTGTGTGTCTCTGTTGTGTCTGTGTCTCTCTCTGTCTCTGTGTCTATCTGTGTCTCTGTGTGTCTCTGTGTCTCTCTCTGTCTCTCTCGTCTCTGTCTGTGTGTGTCTCTGTGTGTGTCTGTGTGTGTCTGTGTCCTCTGTGTGTCTCTGTGTGTCTCTGTGTGTCTCTGTGTGTCTCTGTGTGTCTCTGTGTGTCTCTGTCTCTGTGTGTCTCTGGCTGATGGATGAGTTGTGAAGTGTTTCTCACGCCGTAGAGAGTTCCAGATCTCTGACTCGGCCAAATAGTGAGACAGTCTCTCTGTCTCTGTCTGTGTCTCTGTGTGTGTCTGTGTCTCTGTGTCTCCCTGTGTGTCTCTGTGTGTCTCTGTGTGTCTCTGGGCTGATGGAGGAGTTGTGAAGTGTTTCTCACGCCGTAGAGAATTCCAGATCTCTGACTCGGCCAAATAGTGAGACAGTCTCTCTCTGTGTCTGTCTGTGTCTCTGTGTGTGTCTGTGTCTCTGTGTCTCCCTGTGTGTCTCTGTGTGTCTCTGTGTGTCTCTGGGCTGATGGAGGAGTGTTGAAGTGTTTCTCACGCCGTAGAGAGTTCCAGATCTCTGACTCGGCCAAATAGTGAGATTGTCTCTCTGTCTCTGTCTGTGTGTGTCTGTGTCTGTGTGTGTGTGTCCCTCTGTGTGTCTGTGTCTCTCTGTGTCTCTGTGTATCTGTGTGTCTCTGTGTGTGTCTGTGTGTGTCTCTCTGTGTGTCTCTGGGCTGATGGAGGAGTTGTGAAGTTTCTCACGCCATAGAGAGTTCCAGATCTCTGACTCGGCCGAATAGTGAGATAGTCTCTCTCTGTCTCTGTCTGTGTGTGTCTGTGTGTCTCTCTGTCTGTGTCTCTGTGTGTGTCTCTGTGTGTGTCTCTGTGTGTGTCTGTGTGTGTCTGTGTGTGTCTGTGTCTCTCTCTGTGTCTCTGGGCTGATGGATGAGTTGTGAAGTGTTTCTCACGCCGTAGAGAGTTCCAGATCTCTGACTCGGCCAAATAGTGAGATAGTCTCTCTGTCTCTGTCTGTGTCTCTCTGTGTGTGTGTCTCTGTGTGACTCTGTGTGTCTCTGTGTGTCTCTGTGTGTCTCTGTCTCTTTGTGTCTCTGTGTCTCTGTGTGTCTCTGGGCTGATGGAGGAGTTGTGAAGTGTTTCTCACGCCGTAGAGAGTTCCAGATCTCTGACTCGGCCAAATAGTGAGATTGTCTCTCTTGTGTCTGTCTGTGTCTCTGTGTGTGTCTGTGTGTCTCTGTCTCTGTGTGTCTCTGTGTGTGTCTCTGTGTGTGTCTCTGTGTGTGTCTCTGTCTCTGTGTGTCTCTGTCTCTGTCTCTGTGTGTCTCTGTCTCTGTGTGTCTCTGTGTGTGTCTCTGTCTCTGTGTGTCTCTGTGTGTCTCTGTCTCTGTGTGTCTCTGTGTGTCTCTGTGTGTATCTGTGTCTCTGTGTGTCTCTGTGTGTCTGTGTGTCTCTGTGTGTCTGTGTGTCTCTGTGTGTCTGTGTGTCTCTGTGTGTCTGTGTGTGTCTCTGTGTGTCTCTGTGTGTGTCTGTGTGTCTGTGTGTCTCTGTGTGTCTCTGTGTGTCTCTGGGCCGATGGATGAGTTGTGAAGTGTTTCTCACGCCGTAGAGAGTTCCAGATCTCTGACTCGGCCAAATAGTGAGATGTGTTGTCTGTCTCTCTGTGTGTCTCTGTGTGTGTCTGTGTCTCTGTGTGTCTCGCTCGGTGTCTCTGTGTGCGTCTCGCTCGGTGTGTGTCTCTGTGTGTCTGTGTCTCTCTGTGTGTCTCTGTGTGTCTCTGTCTCTGTGTGTGTCTCTGTGTGTGTCTCTGTGTGTCTCTGTGTGTCTCTGTGTGTCTCTGTGTCTCTCTCTGTGTCTCTGTCTCTGTGTGTCTCTGTGTGTGTCTCTGTGTGTGTCTCTGTGTGTCTCTGTGTGTGTCTGTGTCTCTGTGTGTGTCTCTGTGTGTCTCTGTGTGTCTCTGGGCTGATGGAGGAGTTGTGAAGTGTTTCTCACGCCGTAGAGAGTTCCAGTTTCTCTCTATCTCACCGTGTCTCTCTGTGTCTCTCTATCTCCCCGTGTCTCTCTGTGTCTATCTCACCGTGTCTCTCCCTGTGTCTTTCTCTATCTCACCGTGTCTCCCCGTGTCTCACCGTGTCTCTCCGCATGTCTTTATCTCACCGTGTCTCCCTGTCTCTCTATCTCACCGTGTCTCCCTGTCTCTCTATCTCACCGTGTCTCCCTGTCTCTCTATCTCACTGTGTCTCTCTATCTCACCGTGTCTCTCCCTGTCTCTCTATCTCCCCGTGTCTCTATCTCACCGTGTCTCTCCATCTCCCCGTGTCTCTCCCTGTCTCTCTATCTCACCGTGTCTCCCCATGTCTCTCTATCTCACCGTGTCTCTCTGTGTCTCTCTATCTCACCGTGTCTCTCTGTGTCTCTCTATCTCACCGTGTCTCCCCATGTCTCTCTATCTCACCGTGTCTCTCTGTGTCTCTCTATCTCACCGTGTCTCTCTGTGTCTCTCTATCTCACCGTGTCTCTCTATCTCACCGTGTCTCCCCGTGTCTCTCTATCTCACCGTGTCTCTCTGTGTCTCTCTATCTCACCGTGTCTCCCCATGTCTCTCTATCTCACCGTGTCTCTCTGTGTCTCTCTATCTCACCGTGTCTCTCTATCTCACCATGTCTCCCCGTGTCTCTCTATCTCACCGTGTCTCCCCATGTCTCTCTATCTCACCGTGTCTCTCTGTGTCTCTCTATCTCACCGTGTCTCTCTATCTCACCGTGTCTCCCCGTGTCTCTCTATCTCACCGTGTCTCCCCATATCTCTCTATCTCACCGTGTCTCTCTGTGTCTCTCTATCTCACCGTCTCTCCCCGTGTCTCTCCATCTCCCCGTGTCTCTCCCTGTCTCTCTATCTCCGTGTCTCTCTGTGTCTCTCTATCTCACCGTGTCTCCCCGTGTCTCTCTATCTCACCGTGTCTCTCTGTGTCTCTATCTCACCGTGTCTCTCCCTGTGTCTCTCTCTATCTCCCCGTGTCTCTCCGTGTCTCTCCGTGTCTCTCTGTGTCTCTCTCTATCTCCCCGTGTCTCTGTCTCTATCTCACAGTGTCTCCCCGTGTCTCGCTATCTCACCGTGTCTCCCGTGTCTCACCGTGTCTCCCCGTGTCTCTATCTCACCGTGTCTCTCCACATGTCTCTATCTCACCGTGTCTCTCTGTCTCTCTCTATCTCACCGTGTCTCCCCGTGTCTCTCTATCTCACCGTGTCTCCCCGTGTCTCCCCGTGTCTCCACGTTTCTTCCGCGTGTCCCCACAGCTACCTGGACGTACTGTCTCGTGTCTCCCCGTGTCTCTCTATCTCACCGTATCTCACCGTGTCTCCCCGTGTCTCACCGTGTCTCCGCTTGTCTCCGCGTGTCTCCACAGCTACATGGACGCGCTGTCCCGTGTCTCCCCGTGTCTCCCCGTGTCTCTCTATCTCACCGTGTCTCCCTGCGTCTCTATCTCACCGTGTCTCACCGTGTCTCCGCTTGTCTCCGCGTGTCTCCACGTGTCTCCGCGTGTCTCCGCGTGTCTCCACAGCTACCTGGACGCGCTGTCCCGTGTCTCCGCTCCGGACTACGTTCCGACAGAGCAGGACGTCCTCCGAGTCCGCGTCCCGACCACAGGAATCATCGAATATCCCTTCGACCTCAAGAACGTCGTCTTCCGGTGAGGAGATGTCACCACAACCACCATCACCATCACCAACACCATCACCACCAACACCACAACCACCACTACCACTGTCACCACCACCATCACCACTACCGTCACCACTACCGTCACCACCACACCACCGTCACCACCACCACCATCACCACTCACACCACCACCACCATCACCACCACCACCACCACACCACCACCATCACCACCATCACCACCACAACCACACCACCACCACCACCACCACACACCACCACCACACCACACCACCACCACACACCACCACCATCACCACCATCACCACCACCACCACACCACCACCACCATCACCCACCACCACCACCATCACCACCATCACCACCACCACCACCACACCACCACCACCACCACACCACCACCACCATCACCATCACCACCACCACCACCATCACCACCATCACCACCACCACCATCACCATCACCACCACCACACCACACACACCACCACACCACACCACCACCACCACCA